>PVJH01016279.1:0-28854 GCA_004026705.1 Nesogale talazaci
GGGGCGGCAGGAGGCGGGGGAGCCCAGCGTTGCCTCCCCGAGGTGCAGACAAAGAGAAGCACCTTCCCAAAGGAGGCCGCATGATAAGTGGCCGCGCAGAGGCTCCGCACGATCACTCAGAAAGGCAGGCGAGTTATTAGCTTAGCCCTGAAGCTCCTACTTAATGTGGGCCCAGTGGTGATGCTTAACAGACCCTGGCCGCGGCGACAAGCCCGGGACCTGCTCGAGGAAATCCAATTGAAAAGCAGCCAAGAGGAACAAGAAGCCAGAAACAGATGTTCCGGCGACCAGGATGTGCACACGTTTCAGCTGAATCTGGACTTGGGGTGGGTCGGCCTACTTGCCTTGACGTGCAGCGCCTCCCCCACCTCCACCCAGACCCCCGACCCTTAGCATATAGGTGTCGCTAAATCCCATCCTGGCCGTCCCCCTTCCGTCCTAATTGTTAGCCAAGACGTCAACAGATAATGGTGGTGAAGGGAACTCGGGGCGTCTGATGCATCCATGGAGTTTGTGACGGAAACGTTTTAGCCAAATCATCTGCTTTGAAACTTCAGTCTGGTCATCAGTGCACATGATGTAAAATACACTGCCCGCCTGATATGTTTTTGATAGAAAATAAAAGTCCACGTGATGATGGCATGTAATATAACCATGTGGTCAGTATCACTGAGAGGGTGAGGTCTTCATTCGTCTCTTTCTGTTTCGAGCCGCCTTTGGTTAAGGAGCCGGGGTGGGGGGGGGGGGGGGGGGCGATGAGAAGGAGGGTGCCGGCCACAGCGCCCGCACACGGGACTGAGACCCAAGGCCAAGGAGTGGAGGCACGGGGCTGCCGCATTCGGGAGCATTCTCCAGCTGCTGCTCTCTGTACCAGGAGAGGGACCATCTTTCTGAAGGAGAGAAAAAGAAATGAAGATCAGTAGTACTGGCAGTAGGTTTTAAGTTGACCTCATGCTGTCCACCAAGCTGCTCCTAAGAGGCCACCCCCTCTGTCAAGGAGTGCACGTGCCCAGGGCGCGGGCTGCTCGGAGCCCAGGCTCGGCTCGGCGCCTGCACTGTTGTTCCGCGATGCTGACCGGTGGGTTTCTGAGGCCAGCGCCGCAGCAGAGTATTTCCTCTGGTCGCCCCTTCCATTTTTCACCCATCGGTCTTAATCCTGTACACTTTTAGGGTCACCGAATTCTGATTTGCTTTCGAATGCTCAATTATGTCGTCCTGTAAGGAGCCGGGGGTCGTCGTTCTGGGCTGGAATTTATTGACATATTTAGGTAGCTGGTGAGCGTGAGGAATGCAGGCTTTTAAAAGCCAAGACCAGCCGCAAAAATAAATTAATCAGGGATCCATCACTAATTTATACACACATCGCTTACAAGGGAGGTAAAATGGCCCAGTAAATTATGGATTGACAAATAAACTTGGGTCTACCTTGATTGGACTATGGATCCATTTTTCCTTAAAAATAATTTTCCCTTTGACTTTAGAGAGAAGGGACATAAAAGAAGCGCCCCTCCACCCCCCACCCCCTGCCCGGAAACTCAAAGGGAGGGCCTTTCTGGAAACCTGAGGTCTGGCTCGCAGCTTCCATCTGCTCTGCACAAACTCAGGGGTGGGACCAGCCGTCGTTTCTCTAGCCCATTCCCATGCATTCTAAATCGGCGACACCTAAGGTTAATGATTCCAGTCTTTTTGCTGTCATAAACAGTTAGGGCACTTTAGCAAGAGATAAATCGTCTTCACCCAGAACCTTGCACTACTGTTCCCTCCAAACAAAGGGCAGGGCTTATTTTTATGTAAATTTTCAGCTTTGTTCTAAGAGGGTAGGCTTATTTTTCCTTTGACACACTGATGAGATCAGCCACAGAGCACTTCTATCTTGATTTGGCACACCTGTCTTCAAAAGTTTGTCGCATCATCACCACGAAGTTTCTACGCTTACTGGATGACTCCAATCTCTAACGATGCACAGATTTTTAAGGAATGCACAGCAGGGAAAGCCAGCCACCCTTTTAATGATCAGATAACTAGTTCCTTAATCTGAAACATCCTCCCAGAGGGGAGGAGGATACTCTGAGTGACTCAATAAATACATACTGATGAGTGGAGAGATGGGATGGGGTGAGAATCAGCAATAGCAACTGGTATTTTATCACAGAAGTACAAACTGCTTTCTCATCCAAATCTTTGTTTCTGTTCCTCCCCCGAAAATATTCAATAAGCCCACACCGGATCATTCATGCAAAGGTAAGAGCATCTGATATTCTATGCTTTTACTGCAAACTAGGAAAAGGTCATCATGTTTGGTAAAGTGGAAGGTGAGCTGTGAACATGATGGATTGACACAGAGACTCCAACAATGAGCTCAAACAGCAACCATTGTGAAGGGGGAGAGGACGGGGCAGGGTTTCACGGTTGTACACAGGGTCACTATGAGTCAAAACCAACTCCACAGTATCTAACCACAGTAATTTACATGTTAAATATTAATAAATTAATCTTACCTTTGGATCACGGATAAACATTTCCCCCCATATCTAACTATTATGGGATTGAATTGCATTCCCCCCAAATATATGTCAATTGGATTAGGTCATGAGTCTCAGCTATCTTCTGTCCTGTAATCTGATGTAATCATCCCCCATTTGGTGATCCTACATGATTCTCCCATCTGTTGTAAATCCTAATCTCTATGATGTTCACGAGGCAGGATTATAGGCACCTGTGTTAATGAAGCAGAAGATAATGAATAGAATTAGTTTTTTCATTAATCCAAATATTAAGATATGAGACATTAATATGTGTTAAATTTGAATGTAGATAGTGAAATATATCAAGTGCTTCGTGAGATTCACTTCAGATGAAATAAGACCAAGACCCGAACAGCAATATAACAGAATGGCCTGGGGAGGGTAATTGTACAATTTTAATTGAAACTGTGCTTGGCTTAAGGACGATCCTCAGGCTGTAGGGCATTTGCAAACACTTCCTCACATTGTGCTGACCCCCCACCATCAAATTATTTTCGTTGCTACTTCATCACTGTCCTTTTGCTACTGTTAGGAATCTGGTGACCCCTGTGAAAGGTTTTGTTTGACTCCCCCAAGGGGTCGTGGCCCACAGGTTGAGAATTGCTACTTTAAAAGATGATAGAATTAGCCAACCAATCATGCTCTGAATATATTGCCATGAAGAATACATGGCACCCTGAGAAACTTACACACACACACACACACACACAAAGTGAAAATTTATCTGTGGTTGGAGCATAGTGGTTCTCTCCCTTATCCAGCTGTTATGGATTGAATTATGCTCCCCACAAATATATACCAGTTTGATTAGGCCATGATTCCCAGTTAATTATCCTCCATTCTGTGACTTGATGTGGTTTTCCTGTAGATATTAACAGGGCTGGATTAGAGGCATCTATGGTAATGAAGCAGAGTGAGATCCACAGGATTAGTTTTATCTTGAGTTGATTTTTTTTTTTTTTTTTTAGATTTAAAAGAGCTCAGACGAGCAAGTAGAGATCAAGGGCAGTATCCAAGAAGAAAGAAGACCCAGAAGTGAAGTGCGTTGCTTTCTGCACCAGGGGTTCCTGTGCTAAGAACCTCCTAGACCACCCCCCCCCCCAACACACACACCCAACCCCGGGAAGACTGACACTAAGATACATGTAGCTCTCTCAGGAATGTTGGGTCCACAGATGTTGAAAGGAAACAAGGGCCTTACTCCAGAACAGACAGAGAAGATCTTTCTGGATTCAGACCTCCAGTCTTCTAAACAAGGAGGAAACAAAGTTATGTTCGCCAAAATCATCCACGTGTGGCATTTTTGTTACAGCAGCTCTGGATGACGCTTCACTCCTTCTTCCCCATCCCATGTCCTCCCTCTGATTCTAGTTATTATCAAAGCAGAAGTGCTTCATTGGCTCCATGGATTATTGGCATGACACTTCCTCTGGATTCACCTTGTGTCCATATGCTTAGTCAAGTCCACTGTATAAACGATGTCACATTACTTTTTTTTAATTAAAACAAAATGTATTCACTCATGCCAGACATTATGGCACAAAGGTTTTGCTCTGCGTAATCTAGGCCATCTCTCTGGGTGACTGCCTAATCCTGTGTGGCTGGCAAGAAGCGTTCCAGAGGCATGGCCTGTGCTCAGAGCCACACCACTGGACCAACAGCGCTGGGACTGGACTGGAATCCAAGGCTTTCCATCCTCTTTCGGTTACTGCTGACATCAAGGGGTTGGCCTGGGAGGAAGTCAGAGACAATAGGTTTTAATAACTTTTCCTTTCTGGCCATCAAACCCACACTCAGCAAATACCTAGTTTCACTGTGGAAGTGGCGAGTTCAGTGTCCAAACATTCCAGGAATAGCTGGACTATCCTGAGTTCTTTGTCGGCTCTTTATCTGATCATTTTCAGTTTTGTCATATAAAAAGAATAACTATTGAGTTACGTCCTGCATCATGGAGCTAGAAGAGCATTCCACTCTCAGGACATTTACAAGAAGAGAGAACCCGAAACCCAGACCAAGTTGGAAACAATTCCAACCCATAACAAGCCTGTCGGGCAGAGTAGTGCTCTCCCGGGTCTTCCTAAGACTGCAACTTTTCTAAAAGGTAGGAAGTCTCGTCTTTCTCCCACAGAACAACTGGTGGTTTCCAACTGTGGACCTTGTGATTAGCAACCCAACTTATTACCAATACACCACGCGGGGCTCCTCTGGAAACCACCCCAGAAGTTAATCAAGACATTGGGGTTTGGAGGGCGGACTAAT
The DNA here is from genome assembly GCA_004026705.1 of Nesogale talazaci. NCBI lineage: Eukaryota > Metazoa > Chordata > Mammalia > Afrosoricida > Tenrecidae > Nesogale > Nesogale talazaci. The sequence goes on from PVJH01016279.1 coordinate 4,785, forward strand.
ACTGGCCAGGCTTTGCCTCCCTCTTCTTTATCTTGTTTTGGCTTTGTTTGAAGTGAGTCAATGCCTGCTCTGTCTATCTCTCTGAGAAAATTATCAAGAGAATGAGGTGGTGAACACAAAAGATCAGTAAGAGGAGGCCCCTGACCAGCAGTTGTTTATCACTCATGACAACTTTATATAGGATTTCTAAGACTGTGTATCTTTATGGGAACAGACAGTCTCATGCTTCTCTTACAAAATGGCTGGTGGATTTGAACCACCAACCTTTTTTCTCAGTGCCACCAGGCACACTTGACTCTACGAGGCTTTGAATCAGTCCTTTCCAGTTCGGTCATGGCCGATGAGACAAAACCAGAATGGATTCAAGTTGGTAGGGTGTGGGTGCACTAGAATAATGACTGGAAAGGGGGAAATGCCAGATCGACACGCTGCTAGAGACTTAGAAAGCAAGGCAGTGTTCACATTGCGTAGCAACCAAATCTCCAGTTCAGCAGAATGGAAAACCACGACTCTTTGCTTCAATGCCAGGCTGCTTACCTGCCTGACTGTGATTCACTCTCTGCAGCCCTGACCATAATCCAGTTTCCCCACCAGCCTCCTGTCTGGGCACCTCCCCCTCCCCCCTGCTCCCATAGGTGTGCAAGCACACACACCTTCCTCAGCCCTCGGGTGCGTTCTGAACCTCTCTGTGGTCACTCTTTGGCCAAGAGAGCCCCAATCCTGACAAACTGTCCATGCTGAGAGGCTACAAGAAACCAACACTCAGTTTTAGAGAGTGTTCTACAACAGAGAAGACACCCATCAATGGACTCTTGCTTTCCAAGTCTGACTTCAATATGAGTCTCTTTGGAGTTTTCTCTGTTTCCCAAAATTACTACAATGAAGACACCATCATAATCAAGGGGGGAAAGCCTCTAAATCCAAAAGTACACCCCTCCCCATACATACACACTCAAGAAGTGATTAAGAGTTTTCTCTAGCTGGAGGAACTACAGGTGACTCTTCTGGTGGGGTTGTTTTTGTCCCCCCACCCCACTCTACCCGCCCCCCAAATTTCCCATGTACTGCTTTCAGACGCATGCGTCAAGGCTAGCTATTAAAGGGATAGCTGGAGGGTGGGGTGGCAGCATTTCCGAAAGCTCAAAGAAGACAAAGACAAAGAGCGCAAGGGTGCCCCGTCTCCTCCCAGTCTCCACCTTCATCTCAGGGTTGTGACCGTCAGGCACCAGCCATCACAGAGCACGTTCCGCGGCTGCGCCGTTTCTACAACAGCAAGCCGACTGTCACTTCCGTGGTTGGAAAAATAGGACGCCAAGACGATGCAATGTCGAAGTCTGACTGACTATCCGCTGTGTGGACCTGCCAGTGAGTATGGTGCAATAAGTGTGTGTGTGTGTGTGTGTGTGTGTGTGTACAAGAAATCGGTGCTACTAGTGTAAAACTACTACTTTTCATATGGTTTTCACTTTTCATCTTCTTGTAAAAGACTGTAAATTTACTGCTGAGTGGCGCCGCTCCTCTGCAGAAGTGAAAATTGCTTCTCTGAGCGGCTCTGCGGGCGGGCGCTGCTCTCTGAGTGGAGACCCTGTGGCCGGCGGGGGCTCTGCTGACGGGGCTCTTTTGAGGTACCCGCTCCACAGGACTCTGGGCAGGGATTTCCCAACCTGCTGTTCTCTTTCGACTGTTGCCCATTCCCGTCATCGGTGTCTTTCCGAGGACCGCCTCAATGCCCCGGACCCGAAGGAGTGCAGGGCAGGGCCGGTAAAGAAACCCGTCATCTCACGGAGGATAGGGTGGAGAGAAGCACCCATGCTTGATGTGCCCGCAGAGCACTTGGAGGAGGAGAAAGAACACCTGCCAGGGCCGAGATGAGCGGCTTGGACATGAACTTGGCAAGGTGGCGGGCCTTGTGAGGGACTTGGGTTTTTTGGTTGTTTTTTTTTTTGCTCTTGTTGTTTTTTTGGGGGGACTTGGGTTTTTTATTTCGAGTGTCATGAGAAACCAAAGGGACACTTGGAGCGGAACCATGGTGGGACCGATCGATCTTTCTGAGACTCCTCCAGCTGCAAGGAGGACAGACGGCAGGAGCTGGGGGCAGCAGAAAGGAGGCCAGAGGGGAGCTCCAGGCTGGAGAAAGGGTGCTGTGTGCTGGGTGGAGGGAGGGCAGCGCAGGTCAGGAACCGCTTAGGCCCAGAGTGCAGGGACCCTGTCCCCAGCTCTGGGAGACCGCTCTGGAGACGTGAGGCCCCCGAGGGTGCCTGATCCAGACTGTTGGAATGGTCCTGCAGCTGAAGGAAGAGTTTCTACTGCTGGAATCCCTTCCAACTTGGGGTCAGGAAAATCATTCTGGGATGAAGGCTTCTCACACTCCCAGGGCTTTGAGACTGACCCGAGACTGACCCAGTTCAGGTCCAGGAGTCCCAACTGGTGTGTTCCATGATCCCCGAACAGAATGGCTGCCAGCCAAGAGAGAGTGCCGTCAAAGCTGCAAGGCCCCTCATTGTCTGAGCCAGCTCGACTCCCTGCCATCATGTCCATGTGCACTCCCGGCCACTCGGGACAAGTGAGAACCGCCCCTGGGTTTGTGAGGCTATAAATCTGTATGGCAGCAACAGCCTCGTCTTTCTCCTGTGGACCCTCTCATAGGTTTGAACTGTGGACCTGGTGACTCGTGAGCAGCCCATACAGCTCACCGGGACTTTGAAGTGCTTACAGAGGGAGAAGAAAGGAAGAAAGAAAGAGAGAGAGAGAGAGAGAGAGAGAGAGAGAGAGAGAGAAAGGGAAGGGAAGGGAAGGGAAGGGTAGGGAAGGGAAGGGAAGGGAAAGGGAAGAAAGAAAAAGCCATTTGCTCTATTTTTTATCCTAAGCCTAATAGAGACCTTCCAAAGGCACTGTGAAAAGACACCAGTATCTGGGTCCCTCCCCCACCAAGCCTGTCAGGATCTCTAGAGGGAAGCACTGACCTCAGTCACCTTGAAAAACTTCCAGGTGAGTCTCAGGTTCCAGGTGAAGAAACACTGACACGGGTTGAGTGAGTCCCTTCCCGGCCTGCCCTTCACCCCAGGATATGAATCATCTCAAGAGCAGGCCACAGTGAAGGACACTATGCTGCCTTCCTCTGCAGCACGACCAGCCAGCTTAGGGAATTCAGATCCTCCCCACCCCCTTCCTGACTCTTACCAAGCACCTGAGAAAATTACTCAAAACTAGAAGATGAGATCACTTACAATGTGAGGGTGAGTCGAAAAGTATTGCTCCTGGGGTCCCGGTTCATCCTTGCATGGATTTACTTCAGACAGTGTATTTCAATCTCTCTCTTGGACCATCAGATGTCTGTAGGCAAGTTCTCTCAGTAATCCACTTGTCTTGATTTCCCTGCCGTGCCTTAAAAAAATAAAGTTCACGCAAATCAATGATGTCCAAGGGGGATCTGGTGGGCTATTCAATTCAAAGCAGAGAGATCAGCTCAGAAGATTACAGCAACTGTTTGGGGAGGGGGATTGCAAAGGGGTGATCTTGAGAGGTTTTCTTGGAGGACACAGAATGATCACAGGGGCTTGTTAAGAAGACGTAAGATGATTGCAACTTCTGTGGCTGAGAAAAAAGAGAGATTTCACCAAGGAATCTTTCTTTTGCCCATGGGGCAACACATCTGCTCATTCTTCAAGAGGACTAAAAGCTCCTACAAGGATTTCATTGGGAAACCTTACTCCATTTACCGTACAAAGCTCCTCCTTCCCCTCTGGATTTCTTTTGTGTCTCCAAACTCAGAGCATATTTCCAAAGAACAGCACTGGGCCAAAAGGCTATTCTGAAGTGGTGCAACTCCAGGAATTCAGAATTCTGCCGGGAAGGGCTAGAGAGAAGGTAGCATCCCCCTCAGGACAGAGACCTAGATTGGGGGTGGGGGGAGGCTGTATATCAGGAAACAATAGCTACATGTTTTGAATATTTTGTTTAATAAAAGCTTGCATGAATTTGCTTTAATTATGTACAGATTTGTTAAGACATTTTGGACTAGGCATGAGCGGTTCCTGAAGAGCACCCCAACCTCCTCTTCCCCTTTTACCTTGTCTCTGATTTCTTTTGTTCTTCTCTATCCCTGGTCTTTCTCTTCTCCTGCCCTTGGGGTCCCCTGCACTCACCTCCATCAGGTGTCTGGGAGGCCTGCTTTGGCGCTGTGGGCAGGCCAGCCGTCCTGAAGACTCCAGGCTTAGGGGCTCGTTGGGTAAAGAGTTTAACTTGTTGATGAGAGGCCCAGATGTTTGCAAAAATCTCAATTATAAAAGTGTGTGCTTCACTGCTTTGGAAAACAGTCCAGGAAACCTTCGAACGGTGAATCACAGTGTCCCCCTCTGCCCCAGCAGGCCCACTCCTAAGTACAGATGCAGGAGAACTGAAGACTTTATGTCCACACAGAAACATGCACAAGAAGGTGGATACCAGTGTTATTCATAATAGCCCCCAAACAGAAACAGCCCAAATGTCTGTCAACTGATAGGTGGACAAACACAATGGGCTGGAGTCACACAATGGAATATTGCTCAACCATAAAAGGGAATGAGGGGCTGACACACACTACAGCGTGGATGAACTTGGGAAAAAGGGAATGAGGTGCTGACACACACACTACAGCGTGGATAAACTTGGGAAAAAGGGAATGAGGGGCTGACACACACTACAGCGTGGATGAACTGGGGAAGGATTATGTCACGGGCAAAAAGCCAGTCACCAAAGGTCATGGAGCGGAGGCATCCACAGATGAGCAATGTCAGAATCGGCAAGTCTCTAAAGGGGGAGGGAGATTTGCAGTTACCGAGGGCTAAGATAGTTTGTGGCAGTGGCAAGCGACTGCTAGTGGGCAGGGGGCATGTGGTTTCTCTGGGGGATGGTGAAAACACTGCCACTTGATGACAGCCCCACTCGGAGTGTCCAGGACCTGGCAGAGCCAGGGCTTACCCCTGAGCAGTCTGGCGCAGCACACAAGGATTCTTTCCTCCAATCTTCCTGGAACTCAGACGGCGGGCCTCCAGGCTGTGTCGGAAGACATTGTGGTTCTCAGTCACTTACTTGGCGGCACCATAGCGGCCACCCTAGTAGACTCACACACAGCCACGGAGGGTGTGCACGTGCCATCTGGCGAAGGCATCTACGAAGAAAGCAAACAGCCGTCTCTGCCCTCCTGGGCCTGCACAGGTGAGACAGCCACAGATAGGGAAGAGTCAGGAGCCTGTTGGAAGGTCTCAACTGCTATTGAAAGGAGGAGAGGCCTTCTCTCACCCCCTTGTCACTGATTTTGTATCAATTGTTACTGCCTTTTTCCTGGGCTGGTTGACATCACCACCTATCCTCCTCCTCCCCCTTTCCCATGTCTCCTACACTGGAACCATCAGTCCTGTCATTTTCGGAGGGAAGCAATGGAAATAGAGGAAGGAACTGGGGGATAACGGGCATTTATAGAGGTTCAAATACAGGTATGTACATAGGGGCATATATTTATAAGTGAGGATGGGGAAAGAGATTAACGTGCATACTTATAGGGTTAGTAGTAGGAAAACAGATGGGCATTGGACCTCCACTCAAGTACTTCCTCGGTGCAAGAACACTTTGTTCTATTAAATTGACATTCCAAGATGCTCACCTTTCCGACATCACTGAAGACAAATGTGTGCATAAGCAAAGGTGGTGAAGAAAGCTGATGATGCCTGGCTATCAAAAGATGGAGCGTCTGGGCTCTTAAAGGCTTGAAAGTAAACAAGCAGCCATCTAGCTCAGAAGCAACAAAGCCCACATGGAAGAAGCACACCAGCTTGTGGGATCACGAGGTGTCAGAGGGATCAGATATCAGGCTTCAAGAACTCAAAAGCATAACATTGCATGCTCACTTTCCTGATATGATCGCTGAGGACAATGTGTGCATAAGCTAATGTGGTGAAGAAAGCTGATGGTGCCCGGCTACCAAAAGATATAGCACCTGGGGTCTCAAAGGCTTGAGTAAACAAGCGGCCATTCAGCTCAGAAGCTTCTTCAATGGAAGAAGCACACCAGCCTGTGTGATCACTAGGTGGTGAAGGGATCTGGTGTCAGGCATCAAAGAGCTAAAATTATATTAGTATTAATGAGGGGGAGTACAGATTGGGGACCCAAAGCCCATCAATAGGTGAAGTGACATCCTCTTGCAGAAGGGTTGCAAGGAGGAGATGAGCCAGTTAAGATACAGGGTAGTAGCGATGAAATATGCAACCTTCCTTTAGTTCCCAAATGCTGCCTCCCACCCACTATCATGACCCCAATTCTACCACATAAATCCAGCTAGACCAGGAGATGTACAGTGAAGTTGGAAACATGGGAAATTTAGGATAGATGATCCCTCAAGACTAGTAATAGGGGGCTGAGCCCTGGTGGCGTAGTGGTTGTGTGCGGGACTGCGGTCCACTGGGATGGAAGTTCAATTCCAGCAGTGGGGCTGGGCCTCCTACTCCCACCGCCGGAGAGCAGTGATGCCCACAAAAAAAAAAAGACTAGTAATAGGATTGGTAATACCAAGAGGGTGGAAGGATGGTGGAATAGAAAGGGAGAACCAATTTCAGGGATCTACACATAGCCTCCTCTCTGGGACATGGACAACAGGGAAATGAGTGAAGGGATACATTGGACAGTGTACAGTATGAAAAGAATAACAATTTTTAAATTACTAAGGGTCCAAGGAGGAGGCGGGGAAGGAAGGGAAATATAGGGAGCTGATACTGGGGGCCTGATGGAGGAAGGATGTTTTGAGAGTGATGATGGCAATAAGTGTATAAATGTGGCCTGCATACAATTGATGTTTGTATGGATTGTGATGGGAGTTGTATGAGCCCCCAATAAAATGATTCATTTAAAAAAAAAAAGGAGGGAGAAGGAGGAGCTTATACCAAGGGCTCAAGTGGAAAATATTTTGAAATGAATATGGTAATATGTGTACAAGTATGCTTGATACAAATGATGTATTGAATGTTATAAGAGCTGTAAGAGCCCCCAATAAAATCATTGGAAAAAAAGAAAAGAAAAAAGAAAGGAGGAGAGGGATGACTGTACCAGTGCCCGTCCAAGGTGGGGCTGCAATTTCTGGAAGTACAGTCTGTGGACATGATGGAGACATGTGGCTGACAGCGGAGGGAGGAGACAGACCAGCAGGGGATCTGGGGACAGAGCTCCAGGTAGAGGGGACAGACAGCAGGAAGGCCAGAGGGTGTGTGTGTGTGTGTGTGTGTGTGTGTGTGTGTGTGTGACAGAGAGACAGAGACAGAGACAGCAGTGAGCTGGAGGGCAGGAGTGGGGTGAGAGGTGGGGCTGGCTCTAGGGGATCTGGTGAGGACAGGCCAGGAAGCAAACAAGGAGATAAAGTTTTTTCTGGGGGGAGCAGGGGGACAGCCACAGAGTCTACAGTTGAGGGGTGATCTAGTATGAAGGATAATCTGCGTTACTGAGAACCCTCTGGTGGTGGGAGTAGGAGGTCCAACCCCACTGCTGGAATTGAACCTCCGTCCCAGTGGGCCGCAGTCCCGCGCACAACCACTACGCCACCGGGGCTCAGCCCTGAACCTCGTTTTAATCACCAGTTCCAGCCCTTAGAAAGCACGGCGGTTGCTAACGTGTTGCAAAGCAGGCCCCCTTTTCCCATTTCTTTCTAGCCCGTGTCCCCCCCTGGTGGAAGAAAATGGCCATGCAGAGGAAGCAGAAACGAGTGTTCTGACACTGGGCACATTTTGTAGCTATTCCCCTGCTTCTTCTCTTAGCTTCTCTCTTAAGTATCGTCTTCATGTTTAAATTCCACTCCCGCACCCAGCCAATGTGCACGACCAAGTTGTTAAATGAACAACGTGGGTCCTTGGATAACAGGAGGTGAGAAGACTTTGACTAGTGGCATCCTGTGATGATAGGCTGAGTAACACTTCTTGACGAAGCCATGACAGTACAGGATTCCTACTGGCAGTCCAGAGGGGCGGGAGAGAGGGCTGATATTTTCAGGAAAGCCTGGACAATGCTGGCAATTGACAGCAGGAGGCAAAGCAACAGAGTAGACATGTTTTCTAACTTCGATTCCCAGCATACAGGGGTTGCTGAAATGAATGAAGGTGTACACTTTCACTGAAGACATTTTGGGAGGTGTGCACTTTTTTCTTTTCTTTTCTCTTATTTTCTTTTCTTTCTTTCCTTCTTTTTTTTTCTTTTGCTTAAAAGGCATCTGTTTACCCAACTGCACAAGTGACCTATTTATTGAACGACCTTGCCAACGTCATTCCATGGACCTATGCTCTGCATTGGTATCTAAAGTTACCAAGGGCAAACTAGGGGGAAATTATGTTTACGCCAAAAATTCACAGCACATTTTTCTCGTACAGCTTATGTACCTACCTGCACACTCAAATAAACTCATCTCCAAGCACACATATTCTGATAGGAAATTGAAATGCATTCTCCCCCCTCCCCTCCGCAAATTGCTGGTCTGTTTGGAGTTCAAAGTTGATTGGCACACGCTGACACGTAATGAAGGTAATTACAAAGAATAACAGCTCAGAGCAGATCTGTTCAGTGTAAGCCTCATGTTCCTGCCATGTAGATGACATCGCGAGCTGTCGGAGCTGTCAGCGTCGCCACCAATCGAGGGTCAACACGTTTGTGGGACAAGAAACAGATGAATAAGTATCAACACTTTCCACCGACACGCGTTGAGAAGAAGAAGAGCTGCTGACACAGAAGGAGAGGGTGCGGTCCTGGACGTTTTCTCTCTCAAGCCCCCAGAAACAAGCCAGCTAGACTCACGGGGAGGACAAAAGCATGTGCGCATGCCACAGGGCACGTGGGAGCTGCTTTCCGCCTGGCAGACAGACTCACACAGACCTGCTCGCACTGCTGATATTGTCAACTCGTTTCTTGGGCCCATAGTGCTGCTTTTACCGAAACTCTTGACTGAGCCCCCCAGGGACTCCCCTGGGAAATAACCCTATAAACAGTCTGTTTCTCTTGTATGTTGTAGATCAACGGCCATTTCAACTCCGGGCAGCAGCCCCATGTGACCCAGAGAAACTGCCCTGAGGGGGTTCTCAAAGGGTCACCTTTAAGGGAGCGGGTCATCCTGCTGTCTCCCCAAGGGCTCCCCGTTGGGTGTCTCCACACCCCGCCAGCCAAACACTCTGCCATCAAATCCATTCCGACTCATCGCCAGCCTCGGGGACACGGCAGAGAGCCCTGTGGTTTCTGAGACGGCCACCTTGCACAGGAGGGGAAAGCAAGCCTTGTCTTTTACCCACTGGAGGAGCAGCTGGTGCTTTCGGACGAATGAGCTCCACATCAGCAGCCTCAGGCAGGACCACGCCCCCAGCAGGGCTCCTTGCTGAGTCTCGACTACCAGCTCTGAACCAGGCCGTCTTGCAGAGGACTGGTCAGTTTTGTATATTTGGATAGACACAGTTACCCAGGACTCCTTCGGGGAACACGAGCCCGTGCGGAAGAGACCTGGGATTACAACTCAACTACAAGGTGGTCTAAGTCCCAGCTTCAAACACCAGGAGTACCAAAGAGGTGTCCACACTGGTTTGCTTCCTCCTGAAGAACACGGGGGGGTGGGGGGGGTGGGGGGGTGGTAAATGAACGATCTGCCCAGAATACCAAACAGTGGGTTTCCACGTAACGTTTGCTGCCAGGTACAAATAAATAGCAGTTGCAAACAAAAGGGAGCCTTGAAACAATCAAATCGTATATCCCACGAACTTTGTTGCTTTATCGTAATTGTGAGGTTTTTTATTCCAAAGCTGGTTAGGATTTAGGGTCATGTTTTTTTAAAGGCAAGGGGGCATAGTTGGAGGCGGTTGGCTGCATGATCTCAGCCTGGTCATTAATGTAACGTGACTATGTTTGCTTTTGTATGACACAAGGCATTATAAGACACTGCAGACATACCAGATAATGGCAAAAGAAATAAATAACAGAGTTTAAAACAAAAGCTCTCCGGCCATGCTGCCTTCAGGAATGGACTTTTTACATTTAAACGTGAAGGGAACCCTTTTTATTCTCTACTTAGAAGTTGTCCAAATACATACATAAAGATTAGCCTTCTTTCATGGCAAAGTGCTTGTCTGTGATCCTGTGTTTACTTATTTATCTATTTTTAAATCATTTTACCGGGTGCTTGTACAACCATTATCACAATCCACACAAACATCCATGGTGTGTCAAGCACATGTGTACATTTGTTGTTATCATCGTCCCCAAAGCATTTGCTTTCTACTTGAGCCCTTGATAGCATTTTCCTCCTCCCTCCTCCACCCTCTCTCCCTCACAAACCCTTGATAATTTATAAATTATTATTATTTTTCCATGTCTGACTCTGACTGATGTCTCCCTTCACCCACTTTTCGGTTGTACATCCCCCAGGGAGGAAGTTATATGTAGATCCCCATGATCAGTTCTCCCTTTGCGCCGCACCCTTCCCTCCTGGTATTGTCACTCTCATTATTGGTCCTGAGAGGTTTATCTGTCCTAGATTCTCTGTCCTGTTTACCTGTCCAGCTCTTATCTGTACCAGTGTACATGTTCTGGTCTAGCCAGATTTGTAAAGTAGAACTGGGATCAGTGGCGTGGGGGTGGGGTGGGGAGAGGAAGCATTAAAGAACTAGAGGAAAGTTGTATGTTTCATTGGTGCTATACTGCACCCTGACTGGTTCATCTCCTCCCCGAGACCTTTCTGTGAAGGAATGTCCAGTTGCCTACAGATGGGCCTTGGGCCTCCACTCTGCACTCCCCCTCATTCACAATGATAAGATTTTTTGTCCTTTGATGTCTGATACCTGATCCCTTCGACACCTCAAGGGATCACACAAGCCGGTGTGCTTCTTCCGTGTGGGCTTTGCTGCTTCTCAGCTAGATGGCCGCTAGCTTACCTGCAAGCCTTTAAGACCCCAGACGCTGTATCTTTTGATAGCTGGGTATCATCAGCTTGATACAATTAAGCTGACCGAGGCAGCTTCCCAAGTGTAACAAGCCACCTTTCATCCTCCAGAATTATAGACATACAGAACACCAGTGTCCCAGAGGCCTTGGAGATGACCTTTAGAACAATGTTTTGATAGCTTGTGGTGGAAAAAGCAGAGCAAGAGGATTTAAGACATCTGGAGTCTGGCTCTGTTTTCAGCTCCATGAACCTCTAGTTTCCTCGTCTAGAAACTAAAACCGTCAAAAGTAAGACCCAGTGCACTGGTGAATCTGAGTGTCCAAGTAGGTTTGCAATGGCTGTGGCCTTTGGGGGTAGCGGTAGGAAGTCTGCTGCACAAGACCCCTTTGGAGCCTGGAAAAGCCAGGATGGGACTTTGAGGAGTGAGGGGCTCCTCCGCCAAGCATGGTATTTTCGGTTGCTTCATATGCATGCGAAGGTTGGACACGAACAAGGAGGGTGGAAGAGGAATGAACGCATTTGAACTCTGGTGCAGAAGAAGAATATTGAGACACCATGGACACTGAAAGGACCCACCGAACCGTCTTGGAAGAAGTCAGGTCCGAGTGCCTCTGAGAGGCAAAGATGGAAAGCCTGTGTCTTATGTACTTCGGACCTTTTGTAACGAGAGACCAGCCCCTAGAGGAAGACATCGTGCTTGGCAAACTGGAGGGGCGAGGAGAACGAAGCCATGTCTCAGGAGATAGATGAATACAGGGCCTGCAACAACGGGCTCGGGCGTGGGGACAGTTGTGAGGATGACACAGGACCCCGCAGCTAACTCAGAGACCAGGTCCGCAGGTGTCTCTCGGAGCTCTGGTGGTGGTGCTGGGTAAGCACTGGACTGATAGCCACAGGTCAGTGGTTCCCACTCACTAGCAGCTCCTTGGAAGCAAGGTGAGCCTGTCTGCTCCTGTAAACAGCCTGTAAACAGCCTGGGAAACTGCACGAAGTCACGATGGGTTGGAATTGGTTTTGGTTTTCTCGGTAGGTGCCTGAGAAGGCAACATGTGGCTTACCCATTAGCCCCCTTCACAAAATGTTTCAGAAAAGGATATCACGTTCAACCTTCCCTACGAGGGATGGACAAGGTCTCTGCAGGCTCCACGTGTTGTGATACTCAGAGACAAACTCCCCGACCCTGTTGCTTCCATGGCATCTTGGCATCCGAGCAGGGGATTTTCAGAAGCTCCACAAGAAAGGAAGCACTATGAAGGCTGCCTGGAAGCCCCACGGATTACAGGCAGGCCGAGGCGCAGCCATGACAGCTGGGAGCAGATCTCTTTCTCTGTTTACCTCAACACCATCCATCAGTGAGTCTCCCTCCGCCTCTCACATCCCACCAGGTGGCCTGGGCCCTGCTGGGTACTGGGCCCTGGAGCACAAACCGTAGGTGCATTATGGAATTCACATCAGGGAAAAATATCCCTGATAACAGAATGGTTCCAAGTGGTCGAAACCACCAGCCACTCCTTGAAAGGAAGAGGAGGCTTTTTGCATTCCTGTAAAGATCTAGTCTCAGAAAGCCACAGAGCCAGTTCTTCCCTGAGCCCTGGGGTCCTTAGGGGTCAGGATAGACTCCAGGGCAGTGAGACTGGCTGGTTTTCACGGGGAGGTTTAGGAAAACAGGCATGACACTCTCTCACTCACTCTCTCACTCACTCCCATCGAGTCAGTGCGGACTCACAGCAGCTCTGTGGGTTTCAGAGATGGTGACTGAGACTAGAAAGCGCGGTCCTGCAGAGCTGCTGGGGGTTTCAAACTGCGGACCATGCGAACTGCAGGCCCATGTGAAATCACTGCACTACCAGCGCTCCTATGACGTCGCTATCAGGCCTTTCTTTTTCTTTTTCTTTTTTTTTTGTGTGTGTGTGTGTGTGTGTGGCTTCACTCCCCTGGTGGGAGTAGGAAGCTCAGCCTTGCTCCTGGAGAGCTGCTGCTGGATTTGAACCGTCAACCCTGTGGGCAGCAGTCCCGCACACAACCACTACATCACCGGGGCTCAGCTATCAGGCCTTCCTTAAGTACCACTTTCATACAGCATTTTGATGAGATCTTTCCAGGATTCCCAGTGGGACCCACTGCTGGACTGGTTGTCGCATACTTTTGGTAAGCTGAACTTGGCCACAGAGGGAACACGCGTGTGGTTTTCAAGTTAAAAACTACACCAGAAAGACAACCTGTAGTCCTTGAAGCACGTCGTTTGCAATAGCAGTGCAGAGGCCAGCTTCGAGGGACAGTAGCTGTTTCCACAAAGCCAGGGCTGTCATCGAGTTCATCCTAACGCACAGCCACCCAGTGTCCCACAAGCTGACACACTGGAGCCATCCGGTAGCATCCCACAGTGGTGGACCGACCACCACCGTGTTGCCATCAGCATAGGGCTTTCAAGGACTGGTTCAGAAAGCAGATGTCCACACTTTCCTTCCTAGTCTGTCTTAGCCTGGAAGTTCTGCTGAAATCTGGCTGCTGGTATTTATTGTACCACCAGCACAGTGCCCAGCCTCACAGTAACACCAAAGTCACCACAGTACAACACACTGACAGACAGGTGGCAGAATAGTGACAATATTGCTAATTAATAGTGTTATCAGTGTTTAGTGAATCAGTTCTTAGACCATGCCCTTAAATATATTTCCTTCTATACCTGGGTATAAGCTGAGTTTTTCAGCCCATTTTTGATGCCATGTTTGTGATAAAATTAGGTGCCTCGGCTGATAGTTGGGTCGACTTATACTAGAGTATGTATGGTACGGTAAGCTCATCTGTTCCATACATTCAGTCTGTGAGGTGTTGTTAGTATTCTTACATTTAAATGTTGTGTTTTAGTCTGATTTTAAGTGTGAGTTCAGATTCCTAAAGCGGTCACAATTTGATTGGAAGTTTGGACTCACCATTAAAATTGTCCTGCGACTGGAAGTCTCATAAATCACAGTGACTTTTGCTTGAGTCTGAATGAATGAGTCAGATTGTCTGTGACTGGTGTGAATAGTTGATGAGGTGAGCTTTGAAAGGTCCACTGAGCATATCTTGCAAGAAAGGCTTGGCAATCCATTTCTAAAGGCCAACCTAGAAGCTCTGTAGAGGAAGTGCCGTTATGGAAGTGTCTAAGACAAGGCCAGACACCCCTGTCGAATTGAACTTCTGGGCTGGAAAGCCTGAAGACCATGGTTCTGGGGGACATCTATGGGGGACATTTGGTAGGACATAGATCATAAAGCTAATGTTCTAGATTCTAGGTTGGTGACAGGAGTCTGGGGTCTTAGAAACTTGAGAATGATCCTGTAAGACACAGCAGGAGTGAAGGATTATGTAGGAAACACAGAGTTCAAGAAGCAATCAGAATGAAGGGCCCACGGGGGCCACAGCCTCCTCCAGCTGCAGCCAGGAAACCTAGATGTGGCCTGCAACCTCTATCAACTTCTGAAACTAGAGTCACAATAGAAGGTGCAGGGAGAATCAAAGAAAAATAGAGAACAAAACTCAAATTCATGAAGAAGATCAGATTAATAGGACTGACAGAGACTGGAGGATTGCCCCCCGCCTCAGAAAAGTTATCGTCTTAAGACATTTTAAAAATCATTTTATTGGAGGCTCATACAATTCATTACAATCCACACATCCATCCATTGTGTCAAACACATTTGTTGCCATCATCATTCTCAAAACATTGGCTTTCTACTTGAGCCCTCAGTATCAGCTCCTCATTTTTCTTCTGCCTCCCTACTCCCCCCTCTCTCATGAACCCTTGATAATATATAAATTATTATTATTTTGTCCTATATTACACTGTGTGACATCTCCCATCACTCATTTTTTCTGTTGTCCAACCCCCAGAGAAGAGGCTATATGTAGAACCTTGTAATCAGTTCCCCTTTTCTATCCCACCCTCCATCTATCCTCCCAGTATCACCACTCTCACCACTCTCACAGATAAACTGGAGGGGTTTATCTACCCTGGATTCCCTGTGTTTCCAGCTCTCATCTGTACCAGTGTACATCCTCTGATCTAGGTGGATTTGTAAGGTAAAATTGGGATCATGATAGTGGTGGGGAGGAAACATTTAAGAACTAGAGGAAAGTGTATGTTTCATCATTGCTACACTGCACCCTGACTGACTCGCCTTCTCCCCATGCCCCTTCTATAAGAGAATGTCCAGTTGCTTACAGATAGGCTTTGGGTCCCCAACTTGCACTCCCCCTTATTCACAATGATATAATGATATAAATTTTTGTTCCTTGATTCCTGGTATCTGATCCCTTCAACAACCTTAACATATTTTTTAACCTAAACTAAAGTGACCAGCTTTTAAGTGGGACTCCATTGGCCAGGGGGCGGGGCTCTTGATTAAAAATTTGGTCTATATGGAGCAACAAAAAATTTCATAGAATGGGGCTGAGCCCTGGTGGCGTAGTGGTTGTGCGCAGGACTGCGGCCCACTGGGACGGAGGTTCAATTCCAGCAGTGGGGCTGGGCCTCCTACTCCCACCACCGGAGAGCAGCGATGCCCCCCCCAAAAAAATTTTCATAGACTGAAAAATAGTATTGTAATATATTTATTTTAATTTTTAAATGCCCCAGAATGTTGTTAAGTTGTTAAAAAGCAGGACATCTGGTCACTTTAAAAACTGAAACTACTCGCAAAGTCACTTTTCAGCCACTTAGTGATGGCAGCAGACAATGAACAGCAGCCCCAAGGAATGAGCTCCTTAGAACTTAGGCGGACCAGACCGTAAAGATGAGAAGGCAGAGAGGAGCAGGGAAATGAGGGGCAGAAACAGGGAAGGCAGGGGAAATGGGAAGAGTGCTGACATGCAGGGAAAGCAGCCAGTGCCCGGTGTGTAATTTATTGGAGGGGAAATGAATTTGCTATGTGAACTTGCATCTAAAACATAATAAAATGCTTTGTACGTGTGTGTGTGTGTGAGAGAGAGAGAGAGAGAGAGAGAGAGAGAATTGAGCTGGGCAGAGCAGAGCTCACCTGCTAGGTGAGCATCGAGCAACTTACTCTAAGTTGGTGCACCCAATGGCTTTGCCTGGGAGGGTTCTCTCTGATCACAGTGAATTTCTTCATAAAAGCAGCTTCATTTTATGTGATGGCCGACTTAATAGAATGGTGTGTATCTGTGAAATTTTGTTCTCTGCTTGGGAAAAATGCTGCAGAAACTGTTGTGATGCTGTACACAGATTATAAGCACAGCGCTCTGGGGACAAAGTGTACAAGTGGCTTTTTCATTTGAAGAAAAGGTGAAAAGTTCATTGATGACGAATCTTGTTCTGGACATCCATCAACTTCCCAACAGATGAAAATGTCAACTCATAGTGCACTTGGTGTTCGTTCCACCAGTCAGACTGTTAATCAAGCTCTCTTTTTAGAGGCTCTGAAAAGATTGTGTAACAGTGTTCAGCAAAAAAGGGCCTGATTTATGGCAGAAGGGGGACTGGTTTTGCTACCACGATAATACACCTGCTCACCCAGGCATCTCAGGTTGCCAGTTTTTGCAAAACACGGCATGCCTCTCTTGCTCCATGCACCTCACTCACCTGACTTTGCTCCGTGCAACTTCTTTTTGCTTCTGCTAATGCAGAGGAACATGAAAGAACAGTGATTTGACAACCTAGATGAGGTGAAGAAAAACGAGGGAGGTGTTGTCAGGCATCCAAACAGATGAGTCTGAAACGTCTTTGCAAGAATGGAATAGCAGATTTGGCAAATGTATTAAGTGTAACGGAGCACACGTTGAAGGTGATAAGATTGTTTTGTAAAAATAAAAAATTAAATATATAGCTTTGGGGAAAAAATCCATTTGGGAGCTGGGGGTGGGGTACCTCCTCGTGCATCTCTCCAAAGCTTCCCACTGAGAGGAAGTTGGCCAAGTAACCAATCCCACAGATGGGCAGAGCATGAGTAGAAAGCCTGAAGCAGTCCTGAGTTTGGGGCAAATGTGTCGAAATCGAGGGGTGGGTGTAGTCAGTGATGGAAGTCATGGCCGGAAAGCAGGTCAGGATCCAGGCCATGAGAGTTCTCTAGGGCACTATTTGATCTTCAGCTTTGATTCAGTGGGTGCGTATGATATATATTATGTATAAATATTTATCTATGCTTTATTTATGTAAACATATGTGTACACACTCACACCAAAATTTCAAATCACTGCCAGGGAGTTGATACCAACTCATAATGACTGTGTAGGGCAGGGAAGGACCGTCTCTGTAGGAATGGCCAGCCTTTCTCCTGGGGAGAGAAGGTGATTTCAAACTTCGGACCTTGTGGTGAAGTGGGCTACACATCGGGCTGTTGGATGCAAAGTGAGAAGTTTAAGAGTACTGATAAAGCTGTCTGCTCCGATCAAGATTCACAGTCTCAGGAGCCCAGCGGGGCGGTTCTACTATGTCCTCTCAGACAGCTGTGAGTCGCAACAATGCCATGGCGATGAGTTTTTGCTCCTTTACACAATCCTGCCTAGCTAACCATTTCCTGGGACGGGTAGCATCGATGCCATTCCACTTGGGAAAAGGGAAGCCTCTCAATCCGCTGTTGATGATCTGACTTACTAAATTAGAGCGGCCAGATACATTTCCATCCCCTTTTCAGTTATTGGTTCCCAAGCAATGAGCATTTTGTGGATGTTCCAGATCTTTCTGGAGAGACATTACATTTCCAAAGGGATTAACCATCACAATGAAAATGTAAGCTCTTCCTTCACAAACTGACTTTTCCCGGTGGAGGTCAACCTTGACTGCACTATGGAATCACCTGTGCTTTTCTAACTCTAAGAAATGCTGATGCCCAGGCCCTGTACCCAGAGAGCCTGATTTAATTGGTCTCAGGTGTGAACATCGGACTCTTTGAAAGTTCCTGTTTCTAGGCTGAGCCCGGGCGGTGGAGTGGTTGAGTGTGGGACTGCAGCCCTTGGGCTTGGCGGTTCAAATCCAGCAGCGGTAAAAAATAAATAAATAAATAAATAAAAAATAAAAAAAGATAAAAAAACTACTCCCACCACCAGGGCAGTGATGCCTAAAAAAAAAAGATCAAGCAGCGGCAAAAAAAAAAAAATCCTGTTTCCAAAGTAGAGCCAGGGTGAGGAGCGCTGAGTTATGAAAGGGTTTGTGATTCTGCTCTATTTAAGAATAATGATAACCAAGTAATTTTCTTCAAGAAGGCAACCAGCAAATCAAGGATGCCTCAGGGTGAAATTAGACGGAACCCATCTCAGGAGGGACAGCTGTGACTTAGCACCCCTCCCCTCCCCCGAAGATGAACGGACGGATAGCAAAGAGTCTGGGAGCCTTGCCTTCTGGGCAGATAGGGGGGAGCCAAGAGTCTCTGGGTGTTTTCCTCGCAGGGGTTAGGAACGGGGTTGCATCGCGGCTTATGTGTTGGGCTGCTACCAAGCCCGGCAGCTGGACCCACCAGCAACTCCACAAGAAGGGCTCTCAGCTCCCACGAAGAGTGACAGCCTTAGGAACCCAAGAGGCAGGTGCCTTCTGCTCAAGAGGGTCACAGAGAGTCAGGATCAACTCAGTAGCATGAGTGTTTTGAGTTTAGACAAGGATTGTCTACCTTTTCCTGTAAAGACCAAAACTAAACTCACTGCCGTGGTAACTATCCCAACTCCCAGCAAGCACAGAGTCAAACTGTCCCAGGGGTTACTCTTCGCTGTAATCTTTATGGGGGCCTTTTGTCAGGTCTTTCCCCCACCGGGGGGATCTGAACTACCATCCTTTTGGCTAACTGTCAGCCACAACTGCCAGCCAGAGATTCCTGTAAAGCACCAGATGGTAAAGAGTTCTGACTTTGGGGGTCATTTGGTTTCTGTGTTAGTTCTGGGTTAAAGACCTTCATATGTGCATAAGAAAGAGCTTCATATAAAAGCATAATTGTATATTGAGAAAACATCCCAGCTCAGTCCAGATCAGGTTCGTAAGTCCGACAGTAGCCCATCTATCTGATACCAATCTATAAAGTCCTCTTGAGACTCATGAAACACATGCAATGCCACCGAATGCAGGAAGATCACAGGCCAGGGGGCGGGAAGTCTTGTGGATCCAGTGACGTTGTAAGTATCTCAGTATTGACAGGGTCTCCACATGGTTCCTTCACTCCAAGACCCTGACTGCCCCCAGCCTCTCTCCGTGGAGCTTTTCCACTGTAGCACCTCCCCGGGAGTGAGGAGAGGAAGAGAGATCTCATTGTAGTCTAGTCTAATTGGCAGGCTAGACTACACCCCTCAACTCTTAATCCTCAAATTGACAGCAGATCTTCAACTCTGCCACTGTACATAAGGGCAGGGTGGACAAAAAGGCAGGGCAGTTGGATGATCTGATGTCAAGGAGACACTCCCAGCTAGGAGTCGAATGGTAGCCTTAGGACACCACCGTGGGAGTGTGTCCTTTTGTAAGAGAGGGAGGGACTCTAGGCTTTGCCTGCCTCTCCCTCTCTCTCTCTCTCTCTCTCTCCCCTCCCCCCTTCCCGACTTTACCTCTTCCTCACTGGGGCTTTCCAAGGACTCTGTCGCTACAGGGGGCAGCCCCACGTGGGCAGCTCAATCCTGAGGCTCGTTTACCATGTTCCCACCCACCTTGCATCCACACGGCTCAGCACCCAATGGCCTCTGCTTTACCTGCATTCCACATCCCTTCTGGGCCACCTGGCCTGTGACCATGTGAGCCTGAAAAGGGCCTGGTAGCATCAGCTCGAGGGACTTCAGTTGGACTGGACGGGGCTCCTTCTGTGTGTAAGGTTGCTGCTATAAAGTTCTCTTTACCTAGATGAGTGTCACTGGTTTGTTTCTCTAGACAACCGGGCCTGGCCCCACAGGTAGCCAGGTAAGCACTGCTCTGATCCAAGCAAACACTATTTGTGAACACCAAAAGGTGGGTTTCACATGACTTTCACGTGTCATGCAGTATTATCCTCGTACTTTTGTCCAGCTGTTTAAAAATGTAAACAGCAAAGCAAAAGCATTCTTGGGGACCATGTCAAAGCAGGTAGAGGATGGGCAGTTTGCTCTGGGAGAGCGGTATTGAGAAACAGACAGCGGGAGAAAAGCATCGCACAAGAACTGCTCCCTCATGGTTGTGGGCAACAGGACCAAAGAAAGGCATGTCTGCTCAGAGCCCATTTCCTGCACCCCACACTTCCCTCTTGCCCATAAAGAAACTCACTGGGGGATGATTTTGAGTTCTCAAGTCACAAATGGACTTCAGATTTCAGGGTGCCTCTCAACAGACGTTCTCAAGCCTTCAAACTTTTCTTTCAAGAGAAATTACAGGCGGTCGCAGATCTGTAGTCTGTCAGGACAAAGATGGATCTAACCAGAACTTAATAACTCAATCACAAAACTCCTGGCTGCCTGGGTAGAGGCTGCTTTTACTGTTCTTCCAGTCATAAAAACACCAGCTCGGGGTTCCCAAGTGAATGGTTTATGGGTGTTGATTTACACAAACACAGGTCTATTAAATAGGAGCCCGAAAGATTTGGGGGAGAATTCAGAGACGGGGAAACAGGGGGGGCGGCAGTGAGGAGGGGCCGGGGCTCCCTGACCAGACTTGGACTGGAAAGCCACTCGAGGAAGACACTGTTCGAAAGGAAAGCGTCCTGGCTGCCTCGCCGACTCTTCCTCTGTGACCCACTGGGACGTGTTGTGGCCTTGCTTCTCCGTCACCCAAGACTCAATAACACTCATATGAAAATGCTACATCAAGTTCCCCTAGGGAAACTCCCTCTCCTGTTTTCACCTCCCCCACCCCCAAAATAAACCCTTAGGAAAAGAGAGATCTGTTTGGGGTGGACAAAACAAAATGGCATCTGGAGATGGTTTCTTCTCGTTTTTTTGGCGAAGGAGGCAAATGAGACCGAGGAAGGGAAGTTGCCACACGAGGGGAAGGACCGGGTGAGCAGG
The DNA here is from genome assembly GCA_004026705.1 of Nesogale talazaci. Classification (NCBI taxonomy): domain Eukaryota; kingdom Metazoa; phylum Chordata; class Mammalia; order Afrosoricida; family Tenrecidae; genus Nesogale; species Nesogale talazaci. Next base: position 25,663 of record PVJH01016279.1, read on the forward strand.
CTTAGACTCGAGGGACGCCTCTTTGCCACCCCGTTCCCTTGCCTTGCCCGAGGGTAAGCCCCGGCTGCGAACTGAGACCGGGTGGTCGGAACACCCCCTAGCTGAGCTGCAGAAGGGCCTGGCCATCGGCCCCATGGGGCAGTGCTAGGCTGTCCCTTGGGGTGACCAGGAGTCAGCATGCACAGCCCACACCACCCACCCACACCCCTTTAGGAGCTGGCAGCGGTGGCCCTGGGGGACAGCTTGCAGGCAGCCCCTCTCCCCCCAGAACTCACCAGGGCGGCCACTGCGGTCGTCGTAAAAGTGTTTTATGTGTCCCCGTGGCTCGCGCGGCCTCATGGTCCCAGACTGCGCCAGCGCCTAATAGTCCCCAACAAAGAGCAAGGGCCGAGCCTGGCGGGTGCAATTACCGGCCTGACCCGCTCCTCTGCCAGGGCTTAGCTCACAAGATGGTCCTCTCATGGGCAGGGACCCCGAGTCGATGTCTGCAGCTGCATGGATGGTTCTTCTTCCTAGTCTCATGGGGGAATCTTCCAATTACACACCCCAAATAAACCCAGAACCCTGACAGCAGGAGGGGGGCGGAACCATGGCGGGCCCACCAAAAGCTGTTTCTCATTACAGCGGAGATTTAGTGCAAACATTGGAAGGGAGTCCTGGCCGGAGCAGGCAACTGTGGAAAGGCCATGGGGCTTCTTTCTATTCAGGCAAAGCCTCCACGGCTCAGAGGAGGATGAGGCTGTCTGCTCTGGGAAAGTACGAGTCTCAGAAACCCCCAGAGCCAGCAGCTCTCCTCTGCGCCGTAGGGCCGCCATGAGTCCCGCTTGTAAGGTGACCAGACGTCCCCCTTTTTAACAATTTAACAACGTCCCATGTTTTTAAATTAAAATAAATATAATTCAATACTATTTTTTCATTCTATGAAAATTTTTGTTGCTCCATATAGACCAAATTTTACCACCCTGCCCTCCTCACCCCACCCCACCCCTGCTCCCCGCAAGGGCCCCGGGGTGCACAACAGTTACGTGCCTGCTAACCGGAGTGTGGCTGTTTGAATCCACCCAGCGGCTCTACCTGGGAAACGTCTGCCAATCTGTTGCCGAGCCTGGAAACTGCTATGGGCAGTTCAGTTCTAATCTGCCAAAGAGAAGCATGATGGGCAGAAAATGGACCCCGCTGTTCATGCCAATGAGGAAAACAATAGGACTCCATGTAGGTGGCGGGTCAAAAAATCAGACGACTCTCTGTCAGATCACCCAACTTTTTTTTTTTTTAATGCGATCACCCAACTTCATGACTATTCGTAAATGTCTTCCTGGAATGGGTCATTACTGAGCACCTACTATGTGTAATGTCGTGGTTACGCGCTGGGCTAAACTGGTAACTGCCAGTTCAAGCCACTAGCTGCTCCATGGGAGAAAGACAGGGTTTTCTATTCCTGTAAAGAGTTCCCATTTCAGAAACGCAAAACAGGCCTTTCCACCCTGTCCCGGAGCAGGGGTTCTCCACCTTCCTAATGCCGAGACCCTATCATACAGTTCCTCATGTTGTGGTGACCCCCAACCGCAAAATCATTGTCATTGCTATTCATAACGGTCATTTTGGCTACTGTTAGGAATTGCTTGACCCCCAAAGGGGGGGGTGGCGACCCACAGGTTGAGAACCACTGTCTTTGCTTTTTGTTTTGTTTTTTTTGTTTTGGGGGCATCACTGCCTCGGATGGTCGTTGGCGCTACCCAACCGCCGCTGGATTTGAACCGCCAAGCCCGCGGGCCGCAGTCCCGCACTCACTCACTCACCCCGAGGACCGCTGTCTTATAGGTATGTTATGAGATGGCACCCACTTGATGGCAGTGAGTTTGGTGGGTTTTTGCTTTGTTTTTCTGCACGGTGGGAGCAGACACTCTTCCAGATGTGAACGAAGGCCACACCTACTCTGGGGCAATTCACGGCAGGGCTCCCACCTCCCTTCTGCCCCAGAACGAGCGATGCGTGGTAGACCAGAATGAAAAGCGGCCCGGTCCTGTACCATACGCACTCTCCTCATGTTGGGGACCTTGGTGCAGCTTGAGCATCACTGCATCTCCTCCAGGGTCTTCCTCGTCTCCGATGAGCCTCTGCTGAGCATAATGCCCTTCTCTCGGGACAGACACCTGATAACATGCCCAAAGCAGGGGACATGACCGAGTCTTGCCATCCTTGCTTCTAAGAACAATTTTGACTGGACTCCTTCCATCCAGGTAGGGAGGGAGTCAAACAAGAAGACAAAGAACGCTGTCCCACTCCACACCGGGGACAGAGAAAGCAGGTCAGCCTGGGAGAACTGGCCCCTTTCCTGCCTTGCTTTCGGGGATGCAAATCTGCAGGCCTTTTCCCAAAAGTGGCTTTCTCCCTGCCATGGTGCCAATTCTGACCCATAGCCACCCTACTCTCTGTGGGGTTCCAAGCCGAAACCCTTGCCTTTCTCCCACGGAGAGGCTGGTGATTTTTTTTGAAGGGGGGCATCACTGCCCTTTGGTGGTCGTGGGAGCCACCCAGCCTTGCTCCTGGAGAGCTGCTGCTGGATTTGAACCACCAAGCCCATGGGTCGCAGTCCTGCACTCAACCACTATGCCACAGGGGCTCAGCCGAGGCTGGGGATTTCTGAACTACTAACCTGGCAGCTGACAGCCCAACCAGGGTCCTTTTAAGGCAGTTCTTTTGATGTTAGGTGCCAGGGAGTTGGTTCCTCAGCACAACAGAACGAAACACGGCTGGTCCTGCTGCCCACCTTCACATTCATCCCCATACTGGAGCCCCTCGTTGTAGCCCCTGTGTATACCCATCTTGTTGGCTCTAGGGTTCAAACCTCCCACCTTTAGGTTAGCAGCCAAGTACGTTAACCACTTGTACTACCCAGATTCTAGAGCAGGGGTCCTCAAACTTTAAATCAGGGGACTAGTTCTCTGTCCCTCAGACTGTTGGAGGGCCGGACTATAGTATAGAAAAAAAACCATGATGAACAAACTCGCTGCAGGCCTGGGATGAGTCTAAGCAGGACAGGGCACATCACAAAAACACCCAGCGGGCCAGATAATGTCCTCGGCGGGCCTCATGTGGCCCATGGGCCATACTTGGAGGACCCCTGCTCTGCGGTGAGAGCCTCCTTGAATGTCCAGGTTTTTTCCCCTTCACTCTGGGAATCAACATTTT
>PVJH01016279.1:28954-51108 GCA_004026705.1 Nesogale talazaci
GGACTGCGGGGGGGTGGGGGGGGGGAGTCCGAAGGGGTGGCGGGCCTGAGTCCCAGCTCCAGGCCACGGCTCTGACCCGCGGTTCGTGTCCCTCGGAACCCGCAGCGCGGCCCATTGTGTCCTCGCCATGAGGCCGCAGCAGGGGCCGGTGCCCGGGAAGGTCTTCTTCATCCAGCCAGACGACAGCAGCGGCACCCGCTGTCAGGTCCAGGCCAAGTTCCCCGGCGAGCTGGCGAACCGGACTGACAGACGACAATTTGAAGCAACAGTTCGAACTCTAAGTAACCTTTACGCAGAAGCAGAGAAGCTTGGGGGCCAACCTACCTTGAAGACTGTTTGGTTGTTGAACAGCATACACCATCTTTTCATGCATGGAAACTCATGATGAGAAGGTGCTAAAGAGAGTCTCCATATACGCTCATGAGCAGAGTGAGAAGATCTGTGCTCCCCAAGGCCTCCTCCTGACAGACCCATGGAGAGAGGACTGCGAGTTATTGAGATCACCGTTTATGAAGACCGAGGCATGCGCAGTGGAAGGTCAAGCTCAGAAGTAAAGATCTCACTGTATCTGCTGGCCGACCGCAGAGCGTCCCCTGACTCCTCCCCAGAGCATCATTCCTTTGTATCTGCTGCCAGCGCCATGGTGCCATGTACTCCAAGGACCGACTTTCTAAAATTCCGCTCCTGGGGTGACCTCTGGCCTCTCAGCATCCACTTTGTGTCTCCAAATTCTGTAGGACTCTCTCATCTTTTGGTTGGTTTCTGAGGAAACGCAATGAAGCATTTCACCTTTTTATTCAAGGCCGCTTAATCCAATGATGCAGTTGGTCGTCCCAGTGCAAATCTCTATTTTATCTGCAGCCATTGGGTTCTCTTTGTTCCTTAGGCCAGATGCCCACGTGGCGTTAGACTGCAGCGAGCCCTCTTTTACTCAGTGTTCAGTCTTATTAGCCCGAGTTAATCAAATGCTTTTCGGCAGGATTTTGGTCGAAGGTAGGCTGGTGTCCATGATTTTGTAACCCATCTCTCCAATCTCAAGTATCTACCAGTTTTGCCATGACTCAGATCTTACGATCTTGTGCTGTTCAGCTTCTATAACCGAAGCTCATTGTATTTCGTTATTTGTTTCATTACAGCATTTATTACTAATTAAACCAGTATTTAATACCAAAAAAAAAATAGAATGTAGTCTAGAAGAGAAATAAGGACTCAATTTTATTATTGGCCGTGAGATCTGATAAGCCGATGCTCCAATACAGGCTTAGTTATTTACCCAGAGACCAGTTACTCAGCCTCTCTAAGCTCACCTCCTTTCCTTTCCTGTAAGTTGGCAGCAATCACAATATCATCCCTTCAAAGCTTGAGTGCAGATTATGGGGATGATACATGCAAAGCCCTTGAAGCGGCAGGTGACAGTTTCTGTGACGACTTTTCTTAGTGGCTCTTTCTTATAAGACATATTCACCCCTCAACATTCAGTTCTTTGAAAGTAAGTTATGTGTTGGGTTGCTAACCACAGGGTCGGCAGTTCAACAGCCCCAGCCTCTCGGTGGGAGAGGGATGCGTCTTTCTACCTCCCATAAAGAGTGACAGCTCTGGACACCCACAGGGACAGTTTTCTGTCCTCTAGGAGCACTGTGAGCCGAGATCGACCCCAGGGCGTTGAGTCCAGTTTGTTGTTTGTTTTCTAATCAGATAGTTACACAAGTTAAAACTACACAATAAACTAAAGTATCGCTTGCCATCCTTTGTCGGGAAAACTGTCTTTTAATTATCTTAAGGGTAAAACCTACCAGAAATTCTTTACCACCTTTCAACAGAGTCGCTGAATGAATGTCTCAATCTGGCTTCCCCCTGGGGAAAAAATGAGGGCTCATCTCAGCAGCTTCCATCAGAGACCTGCTCACAAAAGTCTGTGGGAGGCAGACAATGGGAGCGAGGCTCAAAAAGCACTCAGAAAAAAATTACTCAGCACACCCCATCCTCATGAGTCTCATGTGTACATATTCCATGTTCCAAAAATAGGTCATTTACTATTATTTCTGCTGGACTCCAGGTACAAAAAAAAAAGAAAAAGATATAAAACATAAGAGAGCTTTTTGAGTGTTTAGAGATATTTCTGTTCATAATACCCAAAAAGAGATTTAAATATATATATATATATATATATATATATATATATATATATGCCTCCCACCCCACCTCCACTCTCAAGCTCTTACCCCACTTCTCTCTCCTGGATTTTCAAGTCTGAGAGCACGCAGGCCACCTCCTTATTTGAGTGGCTCTCCATATTCCTGTGAAACACTGCCATCTATCGACCAATTGAACACTACGGTTGATAATTCGAGTTTCCTTTGTTCCTCAAATTCTAGAAGTCTTTTTCAGGGGGTGTCAAGGAGGGGGAGAAACATAAGTGTTTCCTTCCACCAATACTCCCACTGATTATACCAAGAAGAATATAATAAATCATAACAGTATAATGGTTTATAACCAATATTCTTATTAGGTTCCGACCCATAGCCACCCTATGTGCAACAGAAGACAACACTGCCCCTCGTCCATGCAGCACTGGGGCTGAAGAACTTTGAACCATTTCTATGTTGAACCCCAGGTGACCGGAACGGTTAAGTGCTGACTACTCATTGAAATGCTGGCAGTTTAAAACCACACAGAGGCGCCTCGGAAGAGAGACCTGGTGACCTGCTTCTGAAAGGTCGCAGCCTTCAGACTCCTGGGGAGCCAGGAGCTGGGGCCCCCAGCTTTCAGAGACCCGGGGAGCTGCGGCCACCCACGCTTCATGGCTGGACAGGCATTGAGAGCTTCTCCCTGCTTGGAAAGCGTATCAGTGGGAAGCAGAGATATGATGCTTTCAGGGAATTCTCAAGCAACGCAGTTGGGTCCTGTGCTCCAGGAAAGGGTGGAGAGATTCACCCAGTGAGCGCGCCAGTGGGAGAAAAAGTTATTTTGCCAGAGTGTGGAGACCCCAACGTAGCTCCAGAGGACGACTTTCCTGGGGAAGTATGGAGACAGCCGCACCGCGATGGCCATGGCTGAAGTCAGTTGTCCTGTCAGCCATCTCTGTGTCTCTTCTACAGACACAAATGATACTCCGTGTCGCTCCATCCAGTTCCACTCTATTAAAGCATCTCTCATTGAAAAGATGTAGACCAATGATTAATAAGATACTTAGATAGAACACTGTGGCGCAGTCCTGTTTTGTACACACAGGGCCACAAGAGTCCGTGTGCATTTGACGGCAGCAACTACATGTGTTTAGAAAAATAATGTTGGAGTAGAATGAAAATCCCACTGTTTCATTTCTAGCCATGATAGTCCTTAAGGGGAAAACCAACCCACCCATATTCTGTGGGCTGTTTGATTTAAGAGGCAAAGCCCCCGAAGCAACCCCATGGTGAAGTCCTTTCTGACTAATGGGGACCCTCCAGGACAGAAAAGAACTGCCCAGCAGGGTCCCCACAGTTGTCAATATTGATGGGAACACAGGGCCACACCCCCTCCCAGCCACCTGGGATGGAGCTGCGGGCCTTTCGGTGAGCACTTGAATCCGAGTCACCACGTCACCAGCGCTCCCTTGCCTTAAGAGACGACGCTGTGTACACAATACCTGATAGGTCTACTACCCCCGCCTCCCTGTTCAAATGGGGGGACTCACATAGCTGAGAAATGACGATTCAAAACCAAGACCACAGCTTCTCCAAGACTGACACCTACCGCCCTGGGCGGCAGCTTTGTATCAATGGCCACCACGTCAACTCCGACTTTCCGTGCTCCCTTATTCGTCCAAGCACAGCTGTGCCCCGCAGGATTTTCGACCGTGGTTTCTCCCCATCTGCTCATCAGGCCTGAACTCCCAGTGGGTGGGCTCCGACAGTGGGCGGCGAGTGCATGCACCATGGGTCCGACCCAGAAACTCTAATCTCTCCTTTGCAACAGCTGCCATCTGACCCGCAAAAGCCGCCCAATACATGCCCGTCCGGGGGGAACACGTGATACCACGAAGGTGCCCGGGGGCAGAAGCTGCCCTCTCACCGGCATCGAGCCATTCCCACTCCCGGTGACCCCACAGGGCAGGGTGGAATGGCGCCTGTGGGTTTCCAAGAACTAAATCTTGGGGGAGTAGAAAAAGCCTCCTCTTTTCCCCAGGGAGTGGCTGGTAGTTTTAAACTGCTGACCTTGGAGGCCGCAGCCCAGCACAGAACCCACGACAGCACGAGGGCTCCTGCAGACCCTGCCGGTGCCGGTCAGTATCTGCTTCCCAGGCAAGCCGTCGACCGCACTTTCGGTCTCCCTTGCCTCCGTGGCCAAGGGGTCTAACGCTGCGAGTGGAGGCATCGCCTCTGGGCCTGACCCACGAAAACATCCTACACGGGGTCTTCCTGCCCCTTGGCGCATCTGTCAGCTGAAAGGAAAAGACGCCAAGGACCTAGAAATGGGAGGGCCCCAAGGAGGGGAAACATTTACTTCCTTGAATGACCGCTGTGCAAAGCCGAGTTCTCCTGCCCCATCAAGCCCACAGCCTTGAACTGCGAGATGCAGGAGAAATAAAATTTTACTGTCACTAGCCACCCAATCTGAGCGCTGTGCTTTCTTTACAGCGGACAACTCTTCCGGTTATGAACATGGTTTTCATGGTTTTCACTGTACATACGGGGAAGAGATCCTGTGTTGGACATTTTACAGCCCTGCTCGTGGGAGCCCAAAGCCCCTGTGGACCAGAACAGGCTTTTGCCATCCCAGCCTGCCGGGAGTCAAGGGCCAACTGGACAAGGGAAGAGACTACTTTAGATTTAATTTACTACTATTATTATTATCTAAAGAGCAGTATACCTTGTCTTTGGAGAAAGGTTTCACAGCAAACCATATTTCTATTGAATCATTTTTCTGCCTGCTGTTCTGGGGCAAGAGTTACCTTCTTCACAATGTGACAAAATTCTCATCGTTTTCATGCTGATGGTTTCATTTCTATTCATCTAGCTTCCCTGCTCCCCCTTATCCATTTTGGTCTTGTCTAGTTTTAGTTTTTAGTCATTTTGTTTCAAAAAGTGTGATACTCATTGGTGATGTTGTTTATTTTATGCACTAAGTAATATTTACCTGAAAGGCAATGTCTAGGAGTGGATGCAGTGCCAGATTTACAAGATGTCTCTGGGGAACAGCCTCTGGGGTTCCTCCAGTCTCTCTACCAGTCCAGTGAGGCTGGCCTTTGTAAGGAATGTTATTTTTTTCGATCTACATAGTCCCTCCATCCTCTCCAGGAGCATCTTCTGTGGTGCTGGTAGCCACCGTTCAAGCGGACTGTTAGTCAGTCCTGCAGCGCCATCTCTGTCTCTCTTGCTCCAGATGAGTGGAGACCAAGAGTCTTATCTTAAGTGGCTGCGGGCAAGATTTTAAGACCCCAGACGCTACTCACCAGAGTTGGATGTAGAACATAAACTTTATGAACTACGTCAGGCCAATTGACCAAACTGTCCCACGGGTCTATGGTCTTAAGCCTTCAAACCTAGTACACCCGTCCTTTGAGGTACACTGTTGTTCAGGAGGTAGATATAAACTGTGCTCCCTGTGTGGTTTCACACATATACACATTATATATATATACATATATGTGCTCAGTTGCAGCACTGACACAGATACACACATAAGCCTTCCCCATACACATAGTTGCATACTTATCTACTTACAGGCATCATATATTTTGTTGCTGTCAACTGCATTTACTTTTGTAAATGGTTCACGCCATCATTGCACTATAATTCCAAAGGAAGCTAAAGCTGGAATAGGATGCACTCTCTCCTTGGGGGTCTTCCGGGAAGAAGGGGAATTACTAAAGCTGAGTTAGCCTAAAGGGGGAAGAATTTTCCCTAAAATGACTTAAAATGCTCATGTCTCCATCAGTTTTCAGATTGCCCATAAATCTGGATGCATCGTGAGATAAAGCTAAAAATCTGTACTCCCATCGCCTCACAGAAGGGTCACAAAGAGTCAACCAGGGTGCAGTAAAGCACTGACCAAACTCACAATATTCCTCCGGTTTCTTGAGACCTCCTCACCCCCAGTATCACTCGACCAGACCACGTGAACAGGTCATAAAAGATATGAGCTCATGACACACGGAATCCAGGAGCAGGAACGGGAGTATCGATACCAGGAAGGTAGGAGGAAGGTGGGGAGATGAGGGGAGGAGTCAGGGAACCTATCACCATGACCAACACATAAACACAACCATATACACACACCCTGCAAGGTGGGGGGGGGGGCAAAACAAACCATGGGGGAAGGAGTCAGTGGTCAGTGTAAGATATGAAAAGAATAATTTATAATGTTTTAAAGGGGCTCAAGGGTTTAGGGGCGAGGAGGGGGGAAAAGAGCTGATACCCAGGGCTCAATAAAAAGTAAATGTCTGGTGGTTGTGCACAGGACTGCGGCCCACTGGGATGGAGGTTCAATTCCCGCTCACAGGAGCAAAGGCTGGGCCTCCTACTCCCACCACCAGGGCAGTGATGCCTAAAAAAAAAGTAAATGTCTGGAAAATAATGATGGCCGCATATGTACAAATATGCTTGATACAATTGGTATGTGGATTGTTCTAAGAGCTGTAAGAGCCCCAAATAAAATGATTTTTTAATAAAAAATAAAATAAAATCTGTCCTCCAAGGCATCTATATTTAAAATCCCCAGTGTGTGACTGACTCAGCCGAGTGAGTCGTTCGGTGACACACTAGCCCTCTGGGGGTGGGGGGGGTGCAGGAAGAGCCAGCTGCACAGCACCACAGCCGCTGCGTGAACACTGCTGCGAGTGCCCCTGCTGGACACAGTGCGCACTACAGGTGATGGAGGCCTTGCTGCTAGGGGTGGGGCGGTTCCTAAGGTACATGCCGTGTATTTATCATGGAAACCACATTGACAGACGTGTGTGCATGTCACTTGAGTTTCTGAAATTAGCCACTGAACTCTCCAGGACTTACCAGCTGCCTTCCCCTCCCTCACCTTTTTAACTGTTTTGAGAAGAAAATGGGTGATGTCTGATACTCGTCTCACCCGGAGAGCTATTACCTGCTTCTAATCAGGGACTTCCACAGTCTTCTCCGACTGGAGGGAGCCACTAAGGCATCGGAGAGAAGCGACTGGAAAATTCATGGAGCAACAGTCCTGTTTCAGTTCTTGTATAGGCCTATGCAATTCAAATTAGGCTCCTTTTTGAATGTGGAAAACGTGTTTTAGTATTTATTTCAAAAAATACATGATTGAGACTACGTAAAAAATAGTCCTGTTGACATACAGTTCACATGTCAACCAATTCAATCACTCCGTTATGTCAAGAAGAGTCATGATGTCATCACCACAATCAATTTCAGAAGATTTTCTTCTCTCGCGTCAGCTTCCAAGTTCCCCACCCTCCCCTGCTGTGCCCCTACGCAATTATTAATCCAGTTGCTATCTCTCTAGATTTACCTATCCTGGGTTTCATTTACCAAAACCCATACCAAACAAAACTAAGAAACCAACAACAACAACAAACCCAACAACAATCTCACACACACACACACACACACACACACACACACACACACACACACCAGAAAACCTCAGTCAAAAAGGAAGTAGAAAAATGTTATATACTGAAACAACTTTAAAATGGATCAGCAGGGAGATCAAACGATAAGGGTGTTTTACATTTGAACCTAACTGTTCAGCCTACACCTGAATCTGCCAAAATCAACTTTGCATACTCTGTCTGATAGCAAGGCTATCCACACCGCTGGGGTATGATCAAAGCGGTTTCACTGATGGCTTGATCCATGTGGGGACCCTGCAAATGGATTTTCAGCTTCCACTGTCATCCAGAGCCTTTTGCAAACTGGTGTTTAGAATTTAGGCTCGTATCCCCTTCCCTTTCTTAGATTTGGATTTTATTATTTACAACCCTTGGATCACGCAGGTTGATGTATTTCTTCCATATGGACTGATGCTTCATTTAAATGGCTGCTTGTTTTCCCACACCTTTTCAAGACCCCAAACGCTATTCTTTCTGATCGCTGGGAAACATCTTATTTCTTCACCGCATATTGCTATAGCACCCCTGTCTTTAGTAATTTCTCTATGAAGGCAAATATCAAGTAGGGCTTTCTCATAAGAATTCATTGTTCTTAGGGCTACAACGAAACGTGAGCGCAAAGTCCACTTCTAGGTGTGTGGCTCATGCATGTTTTTGTTCACTTTGGAGAGAGCATTGTCATTGTATGGTAGAAAGCATTATAAGTCATCTCCCTGGGGCATAAGATGGGTAATACTATCGATACTATCATTAATTTAGTCAATGGTGTAGAATTTAAAACACTGTTGAGAAAAGGGAATTATTCGGGTGTAGATTGGCTATAAAGGCAATATACAATTGTTCACTTTTATAAATTAAACTCTTAAGTGACTAGACACTATTTACATGAACAATGAGGGTGGAAAAAGGGCAAAACCACACTGGCCAAACTAACATGTCATTAAAAAAGTAAAGAGAGTATTCGCATAGTAAATATCTGATCTTCCTGGGTCACCATTCATTGGGCACCCGCAAAGCAAGAGATCCAAATCAAAGTTCAACAACCACCAATTCCATACCCTAGGTATAGCAGGTATCTGCTGCTTCTCACACTAGGGCCTTTCAGCCTCAAGTCCACAAGAGCCCTTCAGCTTTTGTGTCTGCTCCAGGTGGGTTTGAGGTCAAGTCCAATTCACTTGCTGGGGCTGAGGTATAGTCTATCTGGTGTGACTGATGAAGGAAGTTGTGTGCTTTGAAAGGACAGAGTCTAAAAGGCCAGCTGTCTGTAGCACTTAGCCTGGGTCACCAAGGTCTAGATAGAGACTTGGTCAAAAGTTTCCAGTAAAGATCATAAGACCGGGCGTATTTGCCCCTTGGGTTCTATTTAAGTGTTGGCTAGCCAATATTTTCCCCACTGACAGGTTGCCTCACTCAGGTTATCAATCAACAGAAGGGTAATTGCCTTCTCTGAGACACATGCGTCAGGCCCCCCACCGGCCCACATCTCCACTCGAATTTCCAGTAAGGTCTGCTGATCAATCTTGTGGAGTATCTGCTGGTTTGAGGTGGGCATAGAACAGGGGTGCTCAATATATTGATCACGATCTTCTTGTCCATCATAGATGAAGTGTGGGTAGATCGCATAGCACAACCAGTCAGATGCAATCTTAGGCGTCAAACGCATGCACAAACAACTACGCTAAGGGCACCAAAACTGACAAGCTAAGCTATCACCAATTTTAAGATCTGAGTTTTTTTTCCCTCTTAAATGGAAGAAAGCAGATTAAAATGAGTTGGGGAGCTGGACCAAGTGAGAAGACAAAAAAGTATCACTTTCATGTGCAATGGAGATTTTGACACAGCAAGTTGACATTCAGCTGAAGGCCAGAGTGCATGCATGAACAGTGCTGAAATTTTCTCACAGAAGGAAAGTACCCAAACATGAGAAAATGCGCTCACTCCTTGACTGCATTATTCAGCTCTCCTTATTGATGTGAGTCAGCCTTTTCCCACACTTGAAGTCCAAGTACCGTTCCACCATGACTGATGATCACTGAGAAGTGCGCTTGAGGCTGGCTGTCAGCAGCTGCTGTCCAGACTATGCCTCCCTGGCTCATTCCATTCCGTGCAAGTCATCAGAGTGAACTCAGGCAATGACCAAAAACGTACATAGTTCATTGTGTTGTGTTGTGCAATCTGGACTCATGCGGTTATGCAAGGTCCATAAACATACATTGCACATATAAAGACTTCTCAATGCATTTATGAATAAATGTAATAAATAAATATATGTTTTGCATTTTTGCTGTTGGTAGATCATTTTGCTGGGATCATTTTGAAAGTAGCTCGCATGCTGAAAAAGTGTGAGCAGCCCTTGCACACAGCAATTTGTGTGGCAGCAACTGAGAGGTCTCCTCCCTCTCCCTACAGCTGAGGTGAGGTCCCCTCTGCCTCAGTGGTTTGGGGGATGAACAAAGAAAGGGGGGGTATGGTTCACGGACACTAGGCAGGCTCCCTGCCTCGTTGCTAGGGAGACTAGATAGAAGATGGCAAGTGCCGGGGGCAGGCGCCGCGCCGCCTTCTTGGCGCTCACATTCGAGGAGGGGACTCCAGCACTGGTTGGCCTTGAAGCTGACGAACTTCATTCAGCACACTGGCTCCCAGGCCCTGCCGTGTCCTAGGGTGTCTCATGGTTTCATCACTGCTTTTTAGGGATGGGCAGTATTAGGAACTTTTGACAGAGAAAAATAAGGAAGAAGAGCTAATCACACCAGACGTTAAAATCAATTAAAAAGTCCAGTAATTAAAGCAATGTTGGAATTACAGAAAAGTAAATAAATAGACAGAAAAATAAAAAATATGAGGATAGAATGGACCATAGAGGATTTAAGATATTGGGGGGGGGGGTTGTTTTGTTTTTCACTTTTCCTTCTTTTTATTTTTTAAAACCACTCAGACCGGGCTGTTTGAGAGATAATGAATCTGGATGGATTTTTTTTTTCATTTTTTTCTTTTGACATCACTGCTCTCCGGTGGTGGGAGTAGGAGGCCCAGCCTCACTGCTGGAATCGAACCTCCATCCCAGTGGGCCGCAGTCCTGCACACAACCACTACGCCACCGGGGCTCAGCCCTTTTTTTTAATTTTTAAAGAAATATTCTATATGTATTTACATAGTCCATCTCAAGCAATGAAATCAACAAATCCTGTTAAAGTCCAGTGGTTCTCAACCTTCCTAATGCCACGACCCTCTAATACAGTTCTTCATGTGGTGATGACCCCCAAACCATAAAATTATTTTCGTTACTACTTCATCACTCTAATTTTGCTACTGTTATGAGTTGGGTGACCTCTGTGAAAGGGTCATTCGGCTCCCAAAGGGTCATGACCCACAGGTTGAAAACTGCTGCATTAAACACTGCCTATCTGTGGTTCTTTCAATAACCTATTAGGAGACATTAAGGTCCTATGTGATTTTTTATATCCATAGAGAAGAAAGAGATGGTGGGTAAGACAATGGTTTTAAAGAAGTGGTTAAACATTTGGAACAAAATCCTCTTTACCTGTTATCAGACAGCAAAACAAGCTCTAAATGCATTAAGGGATTTTAACCAAAGCATTTGTAAACAATCTAGAAAGATATGATGGCAATTATTTGTGTACTCTGATGATGGGAAAAGATTTTCTGAGCATAAAAATGATAGAAAGAAACAATAGAATAAAATATTGATCTGTCTGATCCCATGATATTTTATTCACTGAGTTTACAAAGAATAATAAAATTAAAGGCAAACTAGACATTTAAAAATTGTATGTGGGGCTGAGCCCTGGTGGCGTAGTAGTTGTGCGCGGGACTGCGGCCCACTGGCTTGGAGGTTCAATTCCAGCTCCCAGGAGCAAAGGCTGGGCCTCCTACTCCCACCACCTGAGGGCAGTGGTGCCTAAAAAAAAAAAAAAATTTGTGTGTGATATATTGAACAAAAGTTTAATTTTTTATGTCCATAAAACTAACTAAAATCAAGGGTTCAGGAAGGAAGGGGGAATGGGGAGGGAGGGAAGATATGAGGAGCTAATATCAAGGGCTTAAGTAGAAAGAAAATGTTTTGAGAATGATGATGGCAACATAGGTACAAAGGTGCTTTGCATACAATAGATGTATGTACAGATTGTGATAAGAGTTGTATAAACCCCTAATAGAAAGATTTTTTTAAAAACCTAAAAAACAGACAAAACACATTTTAAAGTTCACTAACGCCTCAACAGAAAAAATAAGCAAAACGTATAAGTAATTTCTTTCTCAAAGAAGAAATATATCATTTATATTTGTGTAACAGCCAAATTTTCCAGGACATTTTTAGCCCAGTTGTTGTGGTAAAATTAGGTGACTGGACTGATATTCGGGTCAGCTCATACTCCAGTACCTACGGTGAGTGGTTCATTTACCCATGGGGTCTCTGTGAGGAGTGCAACTTCATTAATAATAGAAACATGCAGTAAGCCAAATTAAAACATACGCAGTGTTGGTAAGGCAGCGCTGAAACCGATACTGTCATATACAGGCAATGGGAATATAAATGTGTGTGTGCACGTGTGTGCATGCGTGTGTGTGTGTGCATGCGTGTGTGCTTACACGGACTTCTGGCGGTGTAGTGATGACAAGTTGGACTGTTTGAAGCAACCAGCATCTCGCGGGAGTAGCAGTCTCAGAAATCAATGAGTAGCTATGAGTCAGGAGGGAGGGGGAGGGGTGTCTGCTGTGAGTAGCAATTGATCCAATGGCGGTGAGATATGCTGATGTATACAATTATTTTATTTTATTTATTTTTTAAATTTGGGCATCACTGCTCTCCGGCGGTGGGAGTAGGAGGCCCAGCCCCACTGCTGGAATTGAACCTCCGTCCCAGTGGGCCGCAGTCCCGCACACAACCACTACGCCACCGAGGCTCAGCCCTTATGTATACAATTATATATATAACTCTTTACAGCTTCCATATCCCTGGATTTTATAATCCCACATCTATAAATATATCTTAAAGAATTAATCTGAGATGTATTTAAGCTCACTGAAACATCTGTAATAGTGAGAAATTGGAAATAACCAATTTCTCTGAAGATAGGTCAGATAAATTATGTTACATTATAGAAATGGATCTATGTAATTATTTATAAACTGATGTAAGAAAGTATTCAATGTGATATTAAATGCTGATAATATATTAAATTTTTAAGAAGCTGGATACATATTCTGAGTATATAATGGCAATGTATCCTTTGAGGATAGGAAACATTAAATATCATTTCAGTTGATATTCAGAAACAAAAACTACAGAAATACCAATAGCTTTAAAAAACATCCTTTGATTTTTTTAATTTTTAAATCATTTTATTGGGGGCTCATACATTGTTTTTCACAATATATAAATAACCATACTGTGTCAAGCACCCTCACATGTCCACTTCTATTATTGTTCTCCAATCATCCACCTTTTCCTTTAAGAACATCTTTTGATTTTTAATGATTAAATAGGTTGAGCCCCGGTGGCATAAGGTTGTGCGCGGGACTGCAGCCCACTTGGTTGGAGGTTCAATTCCAGCTCCACGGAGCAAAGGCTAGGCCTCCTACTCCCACCACCTGAGGGCAGTGATGCCTAAAAAAAAAAAAAAATTAAATTAAAAAAATGATTAAATAGACTAGAAAAACTTTGAAACCTAGAAAGCATTAAAAAAAAAAAACTAGCACAAACACCCACAGTTTGGCTATTCATGGTAATTATCTTAGTGATTGGTAATCCTTGTTTTGGGGGGATGCATATATAGTCCTGATGAGTTTGGGAGGTGAGGGTCTCTTCTCATTCAGAGATGAGAAAATTGAAGCACCACTCTTCTTTTTGTAATATCAACTTGTGTGATCCTCACAACAAACTTCTCAGGAATATGTCTACGCCCTTTACAGGTAAGGAAACGGGAGCACAGAGAGGCCAAGTAAATGGCCAAAGGTCACGCAGCTAATAAATAAGCTCAAAACAGTCTGGCCACAGAGCCTCCATGCCGCCTGCACGTCCAGTCTTGCCTGTCCAACTCCACCCCTGACTTTCCCTGGACTAGTCTCCTACAACTCAAATGTTGCCTGGGAAATGCAATTCTGCCTCTTTCCATCAGAAGTTAGCTATATTTATTAAAGGCTTAAGTCCTTGACACCTTTCCTAATCCCCAGGCCCCTCTACAATACACATTCACAAAGGCGGCCTCTCTCCCTTCTTGGGGCCCTGCGTACTTCACAATTGTACTCCTAGTGACCTCTATTCGTCCTCCTGGACTAAAAGCCGATCCACACCAGAGACCAGTGGTTGAATCACAGATGTCAACTCCATCTTCTGACTCCCAGAACTGTAAGAGCACACGCTAACCCCAGTACTCCTCTCCAGCCTTCTCAGGGGGGAGCGCACCTTCTTCCTCCGAGTTAACTTGTGTCATTCCTTTTCTCTTTTAGGGAACAATGCCTGGGGCTCCTCTATCTTCACTTCTTCAGGCCCCACTTCCCTCTAGGAAGCCTCCTGTCCAGTCCCATGCCTAAGAGAGCACCTGCTGGGCCTCTCCTGTTAACCACCTGCTGTCCAG
The DNA here is from genome assembly GCA_004026705.1 of Nesogale talazaci. Lineage (NCBI taxonomy): Eukaryota > Metazoa > Chordata > Mammalia > Afrosoricida > Tenrecidae > Nesogale > Nesogale talazaci. The sequence continues at coordinate 43,130 of PVJH01016279.1, forward strand.
GGGACTCTGGCAGCGGCAGCGGTGCCTCATAGGGCAATTTTTCGGTGGTAGATGGCCAGGCCTCTTTCCGATGCTGTCTCTGGGAAGACTCAAACCTCGAACCAGAGGTTTAGCAGCCACGCACGCGCGTTCACTGTTCGCATCACTAGGCCAGGAGTTTGCTCCTAGTGTGACTGCTGCTGCTAGGTGCCAGCACTCCCGTAGCAGAGCAGAACGGACCCATGGGGTCTTCTAGCCTGTCTTCATGGGAGAGGCTCACCAGGTCTTTCTCTGGGTGGCTTTGAGTCAATAACCTTCCGGTTCACAGCCCAGGGCCTAATTGTGCCACTGAAGCTCCTTCCTTTCCTATGAAACCAGAAGACCCAACTCTTGGCCTTCAAGTCCATTCTGTGGCAAGGCAACCCGACAGCACAGGATCGCACTGAGGTGAGTCAAGGTGGGTTGCTCCTGGAGGCAGGAAGGGAGAGAGAGGGAGAGCAGCCAGAAGCAGAGGAGGACAGGAAGGAGGGAGGGAGGGATGGTAGAGGGATAGAGGGGAATACCACAGCTGGCCCAGAGCAGGCAGCTCCGTTTTCCTTGGAGGCTAACAAAGAAGACTGGTAGATCTCCAAGTCCTTGTGTGCAGGCGTTTGAAATTCACTTCTTGTCTACTTCAATGAAGATGAAAGCAAGAGAAGAGAGAAAATTTGGGTGACTGCAAGTACCTCAAGGTAATCTCCATTTTTTCCTTAGCCCAAGACCGTGTGCAATTCCCCTCACTTCCTGGGTCAGGTTAACTTGGTTTTCATTAGAAAAAGAGCATAGAACACGGCCTTTCTATTAAACTAGACTTGAAATTATACATGCCAGGATGCATTCCTTTGCTTTCAAGATTCAGAATCCATTTAGTGAGACTCATAAGCAGAGATCATTATGTCAAACATATAAAAATGATGTTTTATACCATCCTTTGCTGACCCATTGTTAGGAACTAAGCAATGACTGTAAAAACCCTGGGTTAGTGATCACTGGAGGCTGGACTAAGCAAAAACCCAACCTGGAAAGAGAAGAGAACTCTTCCAGTGGGATTTGGCAGTGATCTCCAAGACACAGTGATGGGAACAAAGCAGGACTGAGGCGAGTGCAGGGGGGTCGCTGGGCTTCTCACTGAAAGGCTGGAGGTTTGCATTCATCCAGAGGTGCCACGGAAGAAAGGACTGGCAATCAACGTCCCCAAAACCAGCATGGTGTCCAGTTCTGCTCCTCCACACATGGGGCCACCAGGAGTCAGGATAGACCCTGCAGCAATTGCTCATTTAATTTAAAATGTGTGTCTTAGAAGTACATAAAATATACAGTGGGGCTGAGCCCCGGTGGCGTCGTGGTTGTGCGCGGGACTGTGGCCCACTGGGACGGAGGTTCAATTCCAGCAGTGGGGCTGGGCCTCCTACTCCCACCACCGGAGAGCAGTGATGCAAAAAAAAAACAGAAAAAAAAACAGAAAAAAAAATCATACAGTGACATAGAAACTGATGAAAACAGGCAGCTGAGGGGCCACGGTAGGAGAAAGACTTGCCATTGAATACCGTGTGTGTATGTGTGTGTGTGTGTGTGTGTGTGTGTATACAGAGCAAATTCTTTTTCCATCAAGGATGTATATGCATTTCATCTCCACTCACTCGTTGTAATTCCTGTAAATCCCACTTCCTCCGTGGGCTCCATGTTCATTTCGTCCTCCGTGCCTGCCTCTTCCGCTGCATTCTTGGTGGCTGGAGAACCTTCCTCGCCAGTGAGACTGTCTGTGCAGCTGAAAGGTGGTGAGTTCAGATCCGGCTTGTGGAGGCCTTTTGTGCCTCTCGGGTTTTGAACCAAATGGTTCGAAATTGTCTCTCCAGAAAACACATCAGCAAAATAAACAAGGGCTTCTTGGATGACACTTGTCATGGCCTCTGTCTGCCAGGTCTTTTAGGAAGACCAAGAACCCTTCTCGAGAGAAACCAATGACAGGCCATCATCGAGCAGGACAGGGTGGTGCCTTCTAAACCCCAGGCCTTGGCTGCCCAGAATGCTGAGCTCTGCCCACCTTACGTCCCCTCTGGGCTTTCCTGTGCCCATGTGTCCGGGATCATGTCAGGTTTATCTTCTTCCCGTTCCAGCCTGCCCGGCTCTAGTTTGTACTCCTGCAAGGCATGTAGGGCATGCATTCACCAGCGTGACGCTGACTCCTCTCCACAGGACTAGGAATAGACTCCCAAATCGAAGACTTTACACAGCTGTCTCGGGAGTGCAGTGAGTGCCGGGAAGGGGCTGGAACTGGGGTGGGTGGGTATGCAAATTTATGACGCCCATGAAGGGAGCAGCATTGCTGTTGGGTGCCATGGCGTCATGTGACAGTGGGAGCTGTTCCAAACGGTTTGGGGGACTGTCAACTTGACCGCAGCCGGTCACCCAGTCCCCCTCCCCTGGAGAGGCCGAGTGTGTTCTGATTGCCAAGGTCTTCACCGAGTACAACACCAAACAAGCCCACAAGAGACCCTCTGCCTTCAGCTCTGTTTCTACTCACAGGGACCCTGTCAGAAGGAGCGGAGCTGCCCCTCAAGCGTCCGAGACCGGGTGTCTGTACAGGCGCAGACCATGTCGCCTTAAGCCTGTCGCATGCTGGTGGCTCACCTTGCGGGTAACAGCCCAGCACTGAATGCACCAAGAGCACTCCCTCCCGGAGGGCCTGGCTGCTCTTCGTGAATAACACGGTGTGTGCCTGTTTCCAGCATGTCATAAAAAAAACAGTATTGTCTTCATTCACCTCGAGAAAAATAGAAATTCATTAGGATTCATATTCTATTCCAGGGAGGGGGGCAAAAGGACCCCATTAATATGATGACCCATTGGGTTGCTGACTGCAAGTTCAGTGGTTCAAAACCACCAGCCCCTCTGCCGGAGGAAGACGAGACTTTCTGTCTTAGAAACCCACAGGGGCACTTCTACCCTGTCCTACAGGATCAAGGCGAGTCAGAACTGACCTTATGGTGGGGAGTGACTTGAAAATAGGCTCAAGTCTTAGGTGAGTTCTGCTGATACTTCCCTTAGAGCGAGGTCACCAACCCCTTCACCTCACCCACAAAAATTAGTGTTCTGGATGCGGGCCCTGAGGAGGAGCGCGGCGAGCCCCGCCTGCATGCATCCACAGGGGGCATTTGCGTCATCTCGGAAAGATGCTGCGTGATGCCGGAGAGCACTCGTGAAGTAGAGAGTGCTAAAGCAGGAGAGAGGTCGCCCACCGACAAGCAGGTGTCTGTATGTGTGAGAGAGAAAGTGGGGGACACTACAATTTTAAAACAGTTATTCTGTGCAGTAAGGATTATTGGTAAAATTTTTTCTTTAACATTTTGCTATTTTTTAAAACCGTGTTTTAAACAGGTTCCATATTATTGTTTGCAATCAGGCTCAAAAATCCCAGGTTTTCATCCATTTTGCATTCCTCATGTTCCATGAGGCCCAATGGTCGAGACGTCCACCTGGCAAGGTTCTCAGCAGCTCCCAAGGATTGAAACAAAAATACTCGACTTGCTAGGCCCGTGGGAGGTGAGGGTCTACGGGTGCTTTGGGAACTCAGGCCATGCCCCCCGGCCTATGGGCATGTCAGGAGATGGTCCAGCCCCTCACCTGGAGAAGAGGCCCATTGGTATTTCCGGCAGTTTGATCCTTCCCAACCCAGTCAGCCTGGTGGGAACAGGTGTTGGGGGCAGGACCAAGTTGATGAATAATAAATCGCATATTTGCACAGCCTCGGGCATCTCCACGGACCCTGGAGTGCTTTACAAATGACTAGATAAATTATGTTGTGGGAAGCCATCTTCCACCACCAAAATGCAGCCCCTAGGGTCAGGCAAAGTGACAGTAGTTAAATGGTGGGGAGCCTGAAAGAACAGGGAGGCGAGAGCTTCCTTCCAAGCTCATTTGCCAGAGAAAAGTAGATGACGCAAACAAATCATTGGACAGCTAAGTAAAGTGACCAGATTTTAAGCGGGACACCTTTGACCAAGGGTGGGGAGGTGGAGGGTGTTTGGAGATGTTCTTGATTAAAAATTTGATCTATACAGAGCAACAGAAATTTCGTAGAACACAAAACAGTAGATATATATATATATATATATATATAATTTTAAATATATATAAAATTTCAACACGGGATGTTGTTGAACTGTTAAAAAGCAGGACACCTGGTCACTTTAAGCTAAGGGGAAAGGCAGCGGCCACCAACAGAAGAATCCTTGCTCTTTCCCAAAGAACCAGAATACCCCAGGCCCTGGCGGCGCCTTCTGGTGGCCACCGTCTTCACGTAGGAGATGCCTCCTCTCTGGGCCAGTCCATACGTGGCAGCCATTGTGGGGAAAGCTACCTCACTCCTGTGCGCCTCATTTGCAACATGGGGGTGGTGATGATGAAACATGGAGTACCTGAGGGGTACAAGTGGTTGATGGGCTTGGAGGTTGAGGTTCGAGTCCTGGAGAACAGCTTCCGACAAACCCTGCGGGGCAGTTCGGCTGGGATCTGAGTGGGAGTCAAGTCAACTTAATGGCAGCTGTTGTAACAGAATCGACTACAGGCAAGCTGTGGGGACTCACAGTGGGAAAATGGGTATAGCCTCTTCCATCATGCCTGCCCAAGGGGACAACAGTCCCTTTCCTCGTTTCCATTATAGAGGCTCAGGTGTCTCTCAGGTCCAAATATGGGCCTACTCTTGTTTTCTAAGAGCAGGAAGAGTCGAGAGAGAGTCCTGGAGCCTCCTTGTTGGCTATCAGCTTCTGCCCAGATTTAACCTTCCGTGTCCGACAGGAGGAGGCCACACTCGCGGGGAGATGGTGAAGAGGCCACGGGGCCCGGCCACACTTGTGGAAGAGGAACATCGCCTCCCAGGGTTTCTGTGGCTTCCCCGCCGTAGCGTGATGAGCGTACCTCCTCTGGATTTATCCAGAAAGCTAGCGACTAAAGCACCTCAACTCATCCAGAGAGCACAGATCATGGAAGGCGATTTGGAAACGAAGAAGCCCTAGAAATGCAATCGTGCCCATCTCCACTCCCAAGGGATCGCCCAGTGGGCATTCTGCCAGAAAGGAAAAAAAGAGCTCCTGTGCTAGAAATCTCCCTCAGGGCTGCAAAATACACTGTTGTCCTCCAGATTAATGCAAAGGATAAGAGGTGAAGGTGAAAGCAATTCCCCGCACCAAACTAAGAACAAAGCTATTTGGAATATTACCACTAATAATAGCCGCCGCTTCTGAAGCACTTACTATGTGTCTAGACTTTGAGAAACCTTTCCTCTGGTCATCAACCTGGCTCTTCACAGCGCGATCAGGCTGCAACAGCCTCGGCGGGTCCCGGGAGCTGGTTAGAAATGCAGGTTCCCAGGGCCTCCCTCGCCAGACCCGCTGAGGCAGAACCCCAGGTGATTCCCAGGCACCATCAAGGCTAGGCAGCACCAGGGGAGGTGCTTATGTAAAGCCCCCGGAAAGATGGGGATCTGGAACCAGAGGTCGGTTGAAGGACTCCCTTTCTTCGGCTAATGCTGCCCCGCCTAACCCGCCTCGGGTGCTGGTGGCAGAGTGGGGACACGTCAGGCTGCCAGGCCCAAGTGGGCAGTTTGAAACCACCAGCGCCCCTCTGGGGCCTTCCACTCCCATGAAGAGCTTTACTCAGAAACCCACAAGGAGGGCCTCCCCTCTTCTAGAGGGTCCCCATGAATTGGCACCAATTTCATGGTCATGAGTGTGAGGGAAATTTGGTTTTGAGTGTGACCTGAGCTCTGACTGAGAGCCCTGGTGGCTCAGTGGTTAGGCTCCGTGTGGAGGACCCCATCGGAAAGATGTGCTTCCCCGAGACGGACCACCCCGGAAACCCCATGGGGCGGTTCTACTGTGATCCCACGGTGTCACTGTGAGTGAGAGCTGACCGCATGGCCCGGAATGACCTGCTTGGCGTATCTGATCAGCTGTTAACCACCAGGTCTGAGGTTCAAATCCACCGAGCAGCTCTGTGGAAGAAAGGCCCGTGGATGGGTTTCTGCAAAGTGTACAGGAACCAAGCCACACCGTGTGGCCCCGTTTGACTTCGTCGAAACCCATCTGACAGGACCTGGCTGTACATTAGCCTTCTGTGGTCTCTGGGTGTCCCAGGTGGGTAAGGGCTGCTCTGCTAGCTGAGAAGCTGGAGATTTAAAGCCTGCCCAGAGGTGAGTAGGAAGAAAGACCTGGTGATCTGTGTCCAAAAGATCCCAGCCATGAAGTACTGAGGGACACCAGGTGCCAGCATCACCTGGCGGGAGGGCACCTGGTGTTGGTTGTAGCCAGTCGCCCACCCTCCGTGCCCAGCCATAGACACACAGTCTGGAGGGTGGCAAAGGGCACAATACCCCCCGCACCCAGCATGCCTTCCAAGCACGGGGTCAAATGATATGTCACTGCTGCCCAGCCCTTTGCCTTCCTGAAGCACGATTTCTGAATCAGCGCCAAGTCTCCCCACACCCCCCATCAACCTCCCTTCCCCCCACCCCCTGGTCCCAGATGAGCAGGGGACACACCTGCTCAGCCGCAGACCCTCGCAGCACTGTGACACCGAGCTCAGCATGCTGCTGAGTGGAAGGCCCTGGCCCCGTCCAGATGCTGGGCGACTGGGTGGCAGGGTGGGGGGACAGAGGTTGGTCCTCAGAAGCAAGACAGTTTGGGAAAGAGAATGGAGAAAGACAAGGAGAAGACTTTTATTAATAGCTTAGGCTTTTGTCCTGCCTTGTATGTGTCTGTCCTTCCATTGGACTCCACAGCACCCCCAACTCCTGTGTGACTCCAAAAGCTGTTGGCTGCGAGGGTAAATTAGAAGTACACAACGCACGTGCCCACCTTGGCCCAGAGGCAGGGATCCCGGAGTCAGGGAGCCGGGTCTCACCTTGTTTGATTCCTGGAGAGCCGACAAGGACAGCAGAAGGACACACTGCCCACTCCTGCGCAGCCTCAGACGTTCTGTGGTTTGCGGGCCCCGTGTCCATCCTCTCATGGAGGACCTTCCTCTTTTCTGCTGCCCTCTGACTTAGCCAGCACGATGGCCCTCCCTAGGGATAGATGGCTCCCAGGAGCAAGTCTGTCCTGAGAACTTTGGGCAGATTATCAGAAGAGACTGCGAGGGAAACAGTCAGATGGCCCGGACGCAGCTGGGTTCTAGGAAGGCAGAGGTGAGAATCACGGACAAGCACCTTCAGGGGCCGGGGTGGGGGGGGGGGAACTCCTGCAGGGCTGGCAAACACTGCAGGCCTTCCCCAAGAACAGCATTGCTGCCTGCCATCGACCCCGTCTCTCAGCTTCTCAGCTTCCCTCTGGGACCGGGAAGAACCGCCTCTGTGGGTTTCTGCAACTCTCAGTCTGTCCGGGAGCAGAAAGCCTCATCTTTCTCCCCAAGGGCAGAGGGTGGGTGAGGGCTGGGGGCTTCAAAGTGCCGACCTTAGGTTAGCAGCACAGCAAAGAGCCCACTGCGCCCCAGGGCTGCTCAGCACGACGGGCCAAACCCTCAACTCCTTCGGACTCACGACCTGCGTTCATTACAAAGTGTTATCCATCAGTAATACACTGCTGAAAAGGAGCACAGTGTATTTAGTGCCCCGTCTTTTGCCATCACAGAGCTCTTCTGAAGTCCGCTGTGGAGACCAGAGAGGAGAGGGAAGCGTGGGGACTTCTGCAGCGCCCCTGGTGCTCTTTTAAATGAAGGGTTCCACCCCCCCTCCGCCCCTGCCAAAAAAATCCCTGTAGAGATGACTTCCGCAGACTTCTCCCCCCTCATCCTTTTTCATTTTAGTTTTAATGTCAGACGGTTAATGCTCCTGGGACATCCAGGAGTCACGTCTGTTTGAATAAATCACCAGGAACTCTTAAAGAGACCCATTCCTCTAGGTCTCAAATGCTTCTTCCCACCCACTATCACGATACCAATTCTACCTGACAAATCCAGCTAGACCA
>PVJH01016280.1:0-50983 GCA_004026705.1 Nesogale talazaci
TGTGTGGCTGTGGTCTCTTCTCAGGTAAATGGTCTAATGTTTATCTTCAGGCTTTCAAGACACTTGATATATCCTTTGATGGCTGGGCACCTTCAGCTTTCTTCACCACATTTGTTTGTGCACCCATTTTACTTCAGTGATCATGTTGGGCCATTGAGCCTCGAGGAATGCCAGATTCATAGAACAAAGCGTTCTTGCACAATTATTTCTTAACTACTGCTTCTCTGAGCATTGACTGAGCATCCGAACAAGATTAAATCCTTAACCACTTCAATCTTTTCTCCCTTTATCATGATTTTTATCTATTGGTCCAGCTGGAGAATTTGTCTTTTTTTTTTATTTTCAGTTGCAATCTACTGTAAAGGCTGTAGTCATAAGTATTCATCAACTATAGGAGAATGTTGCTATTGTTGCAAAAGGATGCAACCTGTGGCAGTCATGTACTCTGGTGTCAATTTCATAATTTGGGAGCATAGGGTGGAGTCTAGCCTATCAATCTGGAGATAGTCAATGAGACCTCTGTGTGGGCATGATTTTCTCCCAAGTTCTGGGAAATCTGAAGGTTGGCATTGAAAGACTTATGAGGCAGTCCTTTGGAGACGCTCTGCTGACAAGACACAAGGCTGATTCCCTGTGAACCATCCCAAAGGAGAAGCCACATGGGCTTACCCTGATGGAACCAGACCTCTGTAGCCAGAAAAGCCACATGGAGACTCCTGTCAGTGCTGAAATGCTTGAGAAGCCCCAGAGAGACCCCTGCCAGAGCTGAGCTGCTTTGAATGCCACTGGGTCCACAAGACTCTGCACTCACTGGTCTGTGATTTTCCTGGTGTTATTGCACATACTCTGTGAGCCTGAAGAAGACTTTATAGACTGGTGTCAGACTTCTGGGCTACTGTAGGACTTATAACCTTGGACTTGACTGAATTGGGACGCTTTCTCAATGTTCCATTTCTCTTATATATAAACCTCTTCCTTATATACATATGCATGTGTATGAATTTTGTTTCTCTAGCCTATCCGGACTAACACATAACCCTCATGCACCTTTTCTGGTTTTAAACCACACAGTATTCCCTTGTTCTATTCAAAAGGCGGCCTTGGCTTTCACACAATTATGTGTTCTGGAATTCCCATTGTCTCGGTGCTATCCATAGTCACTAATACACAAGTGAACGTCTTTCTGGTGTTATCTGCTTTCAGTCAAGATCCATCTGACATCAGCAATGGTACCCGTTGCTCTGAGTCTTCATCTGAGTCCAGTTTGAATTTCTAGCAGCTCTCTGTTGTTGATACACTGCTACAATAATTGTTGAATGATCCTAACAAAAACTTTACTTGCATTTTATATTAATGATGTTGCTTGATATTCCACATTCTGTCGAGTTGCCCCCTTTTTTTTTTTTTGAATAGGTACAAAATATGTATCTCTTCCTTTTGATTGGCCAGGTAGCTGTCTTTCAGATTTCTTGGCACTGAGTGCTTTCGGTGCTCCATCAACATATGAAAATATTTCAGTTGGTATTCCATCAAGGCCTGGAGCTTTGTGTTTTGTTAATGCCTTCAGTGAAGCTTGGATTTCTCCCTTCAGTACTGTTGTTTCTTCATCATATGCCACTTCTTGAAATACTCAAAAAAAAAAAATCAGCTCACTGCCGTCGAGCCAGTGCTGAGTCACAGCAACCCTCGGTGGGTTTCTGCGCCTCAGAAAAACCCTCTCTTTCCCTCTTGGAGCTGCCGGTGATTTTGGATAGCTGGCTAATCGTGCAGATCACAGCCCCACCTTTAACCACGACGCCACCAGGGCTCCGTGAATGTCATCTTTAGTACTGTGACCCCATCCGTGCACTCCCTGCACCTTTGTGCTTCACTCACTATCTTGCCCAGTAAGCGTAAAAAGAAATAAACTCACTGCGGTCCTGTTTGTTCTGAGTTACAGCAACCCCAGAGGACAGCATAGACCTGACTCCATAGGCTTCTGAGCTGACCACTCTTGATGGCCGTAGAAACCCTCATCTTGCTTCGGAGAAGTGACCAATGACTTCACATTGCTGACCGTGTTGTTAGCGGCCTGGAGTCTAACCTTCAAGCTTCCAAGTTGAGGCTGAAATTTTTCATTCAGTTCTTTCAACTTGGGGTATCCTGAATACGGTCTTCCTTTTTGATATTCTAATCCAAATCTCTGCACATTTCATTGTAAAACTTTGTTTTGTGTTCTCAAGGAATCATTCAAATTTTTCTCTTCAACTCCCTGGTCAGTCTCTTCTAACATCCACTTTAATCTCTTCTTTTTCTCTTTCTTTTTAATTAAGCTTTGCTTTCTTTGTGTATGATAGTCTTGATTCCCAAAGCTCAATGGGTCTTTTGTCACTAGTGTGCAATGATTCAAATCTATTCTTGAGATGTCCTTGAAATTTAGGTAGGATATGTTTAAGGTCATAGTTTGAGTTTCATAGACTTGCTTTCATTTTCTTAAACTTTATCCTGGATTATATATGAGCAATTGGTAGGCTGTCCCACAGTAAGGTCTTGGCCTTGTTTGGGGTGCTGAGCTTGAACTTCTCCCTCTCTTCCCACAGATGGACTCAACTTTATTGTTATGTGTTCCAACTGGAGAAGTCCATATGTACAGTTGCTCTTTGTGTTGTTGAAAAGGGGTATTTGCAATGAAGTCATTGATCTTGTAAAATTCTGTCACGTGATCTCAAGTTTCATTTCTATCACTAAGACCATATGTTCTAAATGCTGGGTCTTCCTATTGTTTCCAAACTTTATGTTCCAAAAGCCAATATTTATTAATGCATCTGGATTGCATGTTTAATCCATTTCAGACTGAAGAAGTTAGCGTAATTCTTCAATTTCTTTAACACTGACTTCTGTGGTTGGTTTGTAAATTTTAATAATGGGTGTATTAACTGATCTTTTTTGCATATAGATAGTAACCTATCATAGAGAGCATGGCACTCCAAGATAGATCCTGAAATGTTCTTCTTAACAAGGAGTGGGACGTGCCATTCCTTTTGAATTGAACTTTGCCTACATAGTATACCATATAACTGCCTGATTCCAAACATCCAGGGGTGGTCCATTTCAGCACACCAATACTTAGGATATCAATTTTTATATGGTCCATTCATTTTTATCCATCATAATGTATTAGTCTAGTCCTCTATTGATAACATATGATATATTCATTCTATGGAATACTATGTTAGCTTTAAAATGAAGATTTCTGTATAGAACATCACAAAGTAATTTCTTATATGGCTGTTTGCAATAGTAAATAATAGAAATTATTCCAATGTCCATTACTAAGCAAGCAAAGATAAGTTATAGTTTTATTGTTATTGTTGTGGCTGCTTTTGGAAGCCATCAAGTTGGTCCCAGCCCTTAGGGACCCAAGGCACAAAAGAATGAAAAACTGTCTGGTCCTATGCCAATGTTACAATTATTCCAATGTTTGAGCCCATTGTTCCAGTCACTGTGTCAATCCATCTTGCTGGGGGCCTCCTTCTATTTTGCTACCCCTATCCTTTACCCAGCATGATATCCTTCTCCAGGTACTGGTCTCTCTTGTCTACATGTTCAAAGTATATAAGACGAATCTTGCCATCTTTGCCGCTACGGAGCACTCTGTAGTATTTCTCCCAAGACAGCCTTGTGGGTGCTTTTGAAAGCCCATAATACTTTCCAATTCTTCACCGGCAGCACAATTCAAATGCATCAATTCCTCTTCAGACTTCCTTATTCAATGTTTAACTCTCATTGGGTAAGTCTGCAACACAAGACCTCGTTAGAGTTTTGAAAAGCAAAGATGTTACTTTGAGAACTAAGCAGCACCTGACCAAAGCCTTGGTGTTTTCAATCACCTCATATGCATGTGGAAGTTGTGCCACTTATAGAGTACCATTCAAATAGAATATTATACAACTGTGAAGTGAGAATTTGAGGAAAAAGAGATCCATGACATACATTACAAAGTGGGGAAAAAGGCAAAATATTTTAACTTGATACCATGTTTTATTAGATTTCATGTTAGCTCAAAACTAACTCTTTAATATAACATTTGTGTTAAAAGAGAGAGGATACAAAATATTAAATAACAGGGAAGAAGTGGCCACAAGGTGTCAAAAGGACCAGGCTGCAGACATCAAACAGGAAAAATTGTATCACTGTGAGCAATCTCTCATGAGATGACCACTGAGGACATGTGGAGATTGAGCAAAAGTGGTGAAGATGGCTGATGGTACCCAGCTATCAAAAGATATGACATCCAAGAACCTAAAAGTTTGAGGGTGAACAAACAGTTATATGGCCCAGGAACAACGAAGCCTACCTTAGAAGATGCACACCAGCCTGTGCGACCGTGAGATGTGGAAAGACCCAGATATCAGGCATCAAAGAACAAAAATCATATTATTGTGTGCTCACCCTCCCAACAAGATCGCTGAAGACAGAAGGGAGCAGATGCAGACAGAGAGGAGAAATCTGATGGCACCCAACTACCAAATAATAAAGCACCTGGGATCGCAAAGGCTTGAGGGTGAATGGATGGACATCTAGCCCAGAAGCAGCAAAGCCCACATGGAAGAAAAACACTAGCATGTGTGATCACAGGGGGCTGAAGGGAGCAGATATCAAAGAACAAGAACAATGTCACTACGAATGAGGGGAGAGTGAAGTGGGGATCCAAGGCCCACCTGTGGGTAATTGGACCCTCTCTCACAGTGGAGATGGGAAGGAGACAGGCTAGTGAGGTGCAGTGAGGTGGCAATGAAGCATGTAACTTTGCTCTAGTTCCTGAAGGCTTCCTCCCTCCAACTGCCACGGCCCCAGTTCTACATTACTGTGAAGATGAGAAGTGGAAATGTGGGGAACCCAGGATATATGAACCCTTTGGGACCAGTAGTAGGAGTGAAACTACTGGATGTGTGGAGGAAAAATGGGGTAGAGGGGGGAGTCAACTTCAGGGATCTACATAAAACCCCCTACCAGGGGCACAGACACTGAGGGAGAGGGAGAGGGGAGACAATTTTGTGTAAGTTACGACAAAACAATAATGATTATTAGAGTATTGAGAGTTGGTGGGGGTGGGGAGCAAGGATGGAGGGGAAGGGATGAGAGGCTGATGTCAAGAGACTCGGATGGAAAAGTGGAGGTTCAAAGAACAATGACAGTTGCAGGTGTGTGAAGAATCATGGCACAATATATGCATTTATGTATTATGAGAAACGGTGTATGAGCCCCCAATAAAATTATTAAACTATATATTAAAATAAAAGAATTTTGCAAGAATATATACAAAGAATGCTAAAATAAACCACTATACCAGAGGGATAGGATTGAGTACACTGGGAAAAAAGAGGGGAGCAAGATTTTTTACAATACACTGTGTACAGTATACTTCTACTTTTTGTATTTTTCCCTTGTGAATATATTACCTGTGCAAAAAGTGCATATAGATTAACATATATTTCCTCTGTCTTTACTATAAAGTTTAATAACAGTAGACTACTTTTTAAATCTTGAATGTATCATTTTTCACGGTTCTCTTGCCAAATTTCCCTTATATTCTCCACCTGCTGTTCTACAGCAAATGTCTATTTCAGTTCTCACAAAAGCCCAGAGAAGAGAAACAGCAGAGACAGAGCGCTCAGGAGAAGAGGTAGTTTTGAACTAACTTGAAATCTAATGAGACACGGTACCAAGTAATGAAGTAGTTTGGGGAGCATGAAGGATAGAACATAGAGACGGAGTAGGGCCAAAATTTGAGGAACAAAGAAACAATTGTACCTGCTTCTTTCTTACCTTTTAATGACCTAATTATCAGAAAGTTGAAAATAATGTTTGAATTCTTGAAAGAAGGTAATAATTATCAATCACTCTCTGGGGAACCAATGAATGTCTTATTTCATAAACCTGAGCAGATTTAGAGTTCTAAAAAGTAAGGTAACTGAATAGCCATAGTAAGTTTTCATTTTTTTATACTACACTAAATATTCCAGTGGCTAATCTATATTTAGAAACTTGTAACCATTTGTACAGTGTCCCATTTTTTAAAAATTGACTTTAAAAGAAGAGTGGCAATGTTTAAATTTGGGTGTTCAAAATCTCTCCTCAGCAAAAGGTAATAAAATGTCAACCTCGTTTAAATGAAGCATTACTGACTCCCATTAGAAGGCCATGTGATTATCTTGGTTTTTTTCTTTTTTATTATTTGAACTTTAATCTCTCGATGTGCAAAAAATACATTTGTGATCTTTTTGTTATTAAATACTTTTATTGGGGGCTCTTATATCTCTTTTCACAGCCCATACATTTATCCATTGTGTCAAGCACAGTTGCATATATGCTGTCATCATCATTGTCAAGGCACTTTTTTCTACTTGTGCCCTTGTTATCAGTTCCTCATTTCCCCCTCCCTCATCCACCCTTCTTCGTGTACCCTTTATAAACTACAGATTATTATTTTCACATCTTAAAATGTCCTCTGTCACTCTTCACCCACTTTTCCATTGTTCGTCACCCTGGGAGGGAGTTATATGTTGATCCTTGTGATCAATTCCTCCTTTCTCCCCCTATCTTTCCCTAATCTTCCTGGTACTTCTACTCTCGTTTTTGGCCCTGAGGGGTTTAACTATCCTGGATTCCCTATGTTGCAGGCACTTATCTGTAGCAGTGTGCATGTTCTGGTTTAATTCAATTTGTAAGGTAGAATTGAGGTCATGATAGTCGGGGGAAGGAAGCGTTAAAGAACTAGAGAAAAGTTTTGTATTTAATCAGTGCTATACTGCACCTTGACTGACTCATCGCTTTCCCTGTGGATATCCAATTGTCTACAGATGGGCATTGGGTCTCCACTTCATGCCCCACCCCCTTCACATTGGGTATGATTTTGTTCTGGTGTGTTTCTTCCATGTGCACTTCATTGCTTCTGAGATAGATAGCCGCTTGTTTATCTCCAAGCCTTTAAGACCCCAGACACTATATCTTTTGATAGCCAGACACCATCAGTTTTCTTCACCACATTTGCTTATGTACCCATCGTGTCTTCAGCAATTGTGTCAGGGAGGTGAGGATCACAGAATGCCAGATTATTAGAACAAAGTGTTCTTCTATTGAGGGAGTGCTTGAGTTGAGACCCACTATCCATTTGCAGCCTTAATTCTTAGCATACACATGAGCACATAGTTCAATTACCCTCTCGTTTTATATGTATCTACATATGCACATACCTGTATTTAGATCTCTATAAATGCCCTTTGCCTCCTGGTTCTTTCTTCTATTTTCTTTTACTTTCCTCTTGTCCCACCATCATTTTAGGCCTTCATTTGGGTTTAGTATTACCTTGCTGCTACATTGCCCTTGATTAAGACCCACTAGGAAGCCTACAATCTTCTCACCATGGACTTTAGGTCACTTGCCATTCCCTTGTTCCTGGGTTGTGCCCCCTAACTTCCCTCCTCCCACTTCTCCTTCCCCAGTCTCCCCTGTAACCATTGGTCCCATTCTTTTCATCTCCAAATTATTTATCCCATCTATTATATCTAGATAGACATGCAGAGATATTACTAAGTGTAAAATCAAGGCAAAACAAAACAAAACAACAAGGGAAGTCAAAACTAACAGAACAAGAACAACAAAAAAACAAAATAACAAAACGAAAGCTGCTGATAAAAATAGAAAAATCTATAAGTAGTTTAAGGTTTTTTTGTTGGCCTTTACTTGTGCTTTCCAGTTGAGTTTAATGGGGTCCCACATTCTGCCTCCAAAGTCTATTTTTTATATTCCCCAGGGATTTCATCACTTTGCTCCCCTTGTTGACCTGTTGCATGCCTTTATTGTTTTGCAACAGTGTGAAGGGGTCAGATTGTGCACAATTCCCACACTGTATCTCCAGTGTTATCCCCCATAGCTTTATGGTTTAGTGAGGTATGTCGTGTCTCATGCCCAATGGTCGTCTCTATGCATTGTATGCTCTGAGCAGAAATCCTCAGGGCTTGGTGGACCAAGATGTGTTCCCCTCCCTCCCCATCCCTCTTCATTTCTCCTGTGTGCTCTAATCAGATGTGCCCCTCTCCCCAAGCTGTAACTTTAGTATTGTTCTCTGCAGTGTATTCTTCTGAGGGGGAGGGAAAGGAGGGTTTTCCACATAGCTGTGATTGGGGCCTGCCCTGCATTCTCTCTATTGGTTCTCTGGTATATGCTGGTATGTTGTATTCACATCTTGGCGCATCAGTTTAATGACAGCTTATTCTAATGGTGGTGACGGATTTGCTTCTGTCTTTCCACACACTACTTTGCTGTCCTCTTATTACAGTAGTTCTCAATCTGTGCGTCATGATGCCTTTGGAGAGCGAATGACACTTTCACAGGGGTTGCCCGATTCATAACAGTGGCAAAATTACTGCTATGAAATAGCAATGAAAATAATTTTATGATTGGAGAGTCACCACAACATGAGGAACTATATTAAAGAATTGTGGCATTAGGAAGTTTGAGACTCACTGTCTTATGACCTAGAGCAATTATATGCTGGGCAGCTGGATGGATCAGATCTTTGGCCATTGCGAGCCCATACAAAGATTAAACCTCTGGCCTTGTTCTCATTAGCTCAATGCCCTGACCTCCTGAATTCCCCAAACAAATAGGGTTTGAAAAAAATCTATAGATACATGTTTGTGGAGCGTTGGAAAATCCAAGTATAAAATATAGCAATGAGCATAAAGCTACTGTGTAGGTATTAAAGGAGTCTATTAAGTTCATCAGTCTTTATTGCATGCCCACAATGCATTTTCAAGCTGAGAACCAAGATGTGATAACTTTAAGAACATTTACTTCAGTTCTGAACCATAATTTAATGTGATACCAACCAAGAAGTGAACTAGCCATTGAAGTTAAGTTTTCAGAGTGGTTTTGGAGATCCCAGAGAACAGGCTAGTCCCCATCTCATTTGATCTGTGTTCTGCCAGACTTTGTCTAAAAGCAGCAACAGACATAAGAATGGTAAGCGTAACAGAGCTATACAAGAACTAGAGAGTCAACTTGGTAAAACAAGCAAAAGTCAAGAATATGTAACAGAGGGCTGAGCCCTGATGGCGTAGTGGTTGAGTGCAGGACAGAGGCCAACTGGCTTGGCGCATCAAATCCAGCAGCAGCTCTCCAGGAGCAAGGCTGGGTCTCCCACTCCCACCAGAGGGCAGTGATGCCAAAAAAAAGAATATGTAATAGGATATTTGTTTACACAAAGATATTTGTTTACCTGTTTATTTTTTATTCGTGTAATTATTTTTTAATTGAAGAAAAATTGTACACAAAACATTTTCCAATTCAACAACTTCTTTATGTATAATTCGGGGTCATTGATTATACTCTTTGTGATTTACAACCATTATTGATATCCTTTTCCAAATTATTCTACCACCATTAACATAAACTCAAAGCTCCCTAACCAAATATTCTTCTACCTTCACCACATGGTAACCATAGCTACTTATCCAGTAAGCGCTTCATGAAAAGACCACCTGCATTCAATGATATGAAGTGTTTGTGTGTCACATAACCCCTGGTTTTAGAGAGCTACTTAATTCGAGACAGGGGGGTGATCATTCATAGAACACATAGTCGTGGAGAAAGTGATTTATTTCTAAATACCCCAGTTATCACTTAGTCTTGACCAGTTATTCTAATACCAACTTGTAAAGGTCACCTTGACTGTGGACTCAATGCAATAATAATCACTGGATGTGAACATCAATTACATGAGATATATGGGCATAAATCCACCAGGAGTGATTTCAATGCCACGGTTTTACTTCAAGAGATTAGATGAAGTCCCCCTCAAAAGCTCTTTCTCCTCAGTCACTCGAATAGACTCAGTCAGAGGATGAGTGAGAGGAGGCTACTGACATACTCTCAAGCAGAGCAGTAATCCTCAACCACCGAGACAACAACTGAACTGGTATCTGCAGATCACAAGTATTATGTTTCAGGTATGTGATAGTTATATAATCATTTGTCAATTTGAGAGGATTGAGAGTGGAGGAGTGGAGTCTAGCCTGTCAATCAGGTCATAGCCAATGAGGTTTCTGTGTGGACATGGTCTTCTCCTGAGGATTCTGGGAACTCTTGTATTCCTCTCTCAGCTCACTCCCTGGGAGACATTGCAGCTGGCAAGATACATGGAACTACACTAGTACCCTGAGTTGGAGGAGTCAGATGGAGACCCCTGCCAGCACTGAGATACTTACACCATCACTTGATCCACAATACTTTCCCCCGCACTGGTTTGTGATCATACTGCATTCAATGCCATTGCATTGTTTCATGAGTCTGAAGAAGCCTTTATAGATTGGTATTGGACATAGAGGCTAATATTGAACTTGTAGACTTGATCTGGATGGGACTGGGATGTTTTCTTAATGTTCATTTGCTCTAATATATTCTTTCCTACACATATATGTGTCTATGAATTTGTTCCTCTAGTCTACCCAAACTAACACAAGGCTAACCATCCAAAATGAGAATTTTCAATTTTATCCTCTTGAAAGTTATAATTCACTTAGAATAAAACTTCAATTCTTCTTCTTTTTTTTGGGTGGGGAGCATCACTGCCCTCAGGTGGTGGGAGTAGGAGGCCCAGCCTTTGCTCCGTGGAGCTGGAATCAAACCTCCATCCCAGTGGGCCACAGTCCCGCGCACAACCACTACGTCACAGGGGCTCAGCCTAAAATTTCAATTCTTTACCTTGATCTCAAAGGCCCTCCATCAATGGAAACCCAAGACTAAATCTTCTTTGTCTTTGTGTCTCCATGTATATGAAGTTATTCACATACACACACACACACACACACACACACAAAACCAAGTTCATGCCATCCAGTCCATACAGGCTCATATGGACTCTATAGGGCCGGATGGCAAAGCCCTTGGGTTTCTGAAATTGTAACTCTTTACTGGAATTAGAAAGCCCATCTTTCTCCCATGATTCATGGTTTCAAATTGTTGGTCTTTCAGTGAGCAGCCTGATGCTTCACCACTACCCCCCAGCGCTCCTGATTCACATGAAAGGAACTTGCTAAATCTTTTAATGAAGAAACAAGTAAATGAAAGACCCTAATCTTAATTTACTGGTCCGCTTTTTCTCACTTGGCTTCTCTTACTTAATCCACCCTTACATTCATAGTCTTTTCATTGCTTACTGAACAGGACACTCTCCTTCCTATACACTTGTTTATGGTGTTCTCAGCAACTGAGGAAATAATAATTTACTGATTGCTTATTAGGTACCACTTTGTATATGTTTGCTCATTTGATCTTTAAAATTACAATATTTTAAGTGTATTATGCTCGCTAGATACAAGACGGTCAAAAAGTCACAAAATTATACAGCTAGAGGCTTTTAGAACAAAGATTTGAACTCAGATATTTCTGACTGCAAAACCACTACTCTTCTTACTCCATGTTCTAAAGTTCTGCCTTTCTAAAGTTTATGCATTCTTCAAGGTTGAGTGGAAGCTTCAGAAGAGGAATTCTTTCTATACCATTCCATGATGATTCCTCTTGCTTTTAACTCTGCATAATTAACTCAACATCAAGTCAATTACAATGTATAGCAACCCATGTGTTATAGGTCAGAAGTGCTCCACAGGGTTTTCTTGATTGTAATCTTTACAAAGAATGCCAAACCTTTCTTCTGCAGTGATGCTGGGTGGACTTGAATTTTAACCTTTAAGTAGTCTCCAAGTGCAAACAGTTTGGGCTAGTTTGAACTACTCAGGGACTTCACCAAATGCATATCAACACTCTATATTCCCACCAAATATTTTGTGCAAATTCTCATCGTTATAAAGAAACATCCCCTAAAGTATTTTATCCCCCATAGCTACTATTATCCTTTTCTAAAACCAGCAAAACTTAGAAAATTAAATGGTCTATAGTTTAAGAATATTTTAAAGTCTTTAATTACTAGTCTTTTGGAGCATCTCTGCTTGAGAAGTCCACCACATCAGTGTGCATGAGATCATCTTGCTAAGGTTTTCCTTGTTTCATTCAAACTCTCAAGCTCAAAGGTTAATTGCCTAGTTGTAAAAGTGCACTCCAGAATGAAATTTAACCTAGGAGTTCACCATCTTGAGATGAATATTCTTAGCAAGTTTTTTAATAGAAAACCATCTGTTTAACCAATTTAAATATATACTTAAAGAAAAATAAAAGCTAGGACTAAAAAAACTAGGACTATAGGGGTTCATGGATTTCAAGCACATATGAGTATTTGTAAAATACATTATGACTTTGATGCTTGAAGAATATATATATGAAGTGGTGCTTTCAGCTATAAAACAACATCAGCAAATAAAACTGAGCTAGAAATGGGGATATCTTTAGGATGGCATTTTTTTTGATCATCACAATGTTGATCACTTGTGGGTCATAGAAAAGAAGGATTTATTATTTTTGAGTGGTTTGATTTAGTAAGATTAAGCACATATAATCTGAGAGAACATCAAACAGAATGTGGTTCTTATTAATATCGCATAACCTTTCCTACAAAACCTTTTCCTTCTCCAGCCTAGCTCCCATTAGAACCAACCTCAACATGTTGACAGTTACATGTTAGGAAGGTGTTAGGCCAACAGACTCCCCTTTTGAGAAACTAGGTCATTAATTCAATATCACTTCACTAGTTTTCTTTGTCCATCAAATCCATGGAGACAGGATATATTCTGCAGGGTGCAATTATAAGCAAGTGGTAAAAACCGCGGCGCACAGTTACTAATCCACCTGGCCTTCGACCATGGGCTCACTCTGTGCACATATGTCTCTCCCATTATCATTAAAGTGAATAAAAATTCGACTTATTGTAAACATCTGAATGAGGCTGGGGCTTAATATTTCTGCTTATACACAATGCATAAAAGTTATATTGTATCATTGCCAACTGTGTTTATATTTATTAATTTGTTTTAAAATTGAAAGTTTTCCTCTAGAGCAGAATAAAATTTGAACTGTTTCCTGGACAATCATTGAATTACTTATTTCCGTTCTTACTCTAAATATTGATACAAGGTTAACACTTTCATTTAGACTTTTTAAGAAAATTAATGAAATCTATTAGGCCTACATTTGCCTTGCTTGATCCTGTACACAGTAGACACTCAATTAATGTTCATTAAAGAATGAATTAATTCAAATCATCTGAACATGGGGACCCCACACATAATCAAAAAGGAGAATATGCGGCTGAGCCCCGGTGGCATAAGTGGTTGAGTGCAGGACTGCGGTCCATGGGCTTGGCGGTTCAAATCCAGTGGTGGCTCTCAGGAGCAGTGCTGGGTAGCTCCCACAACCACCAAAAGCAGTGATGCCCAAAAATTAAAAAAAAATTTTTAATTTTAAAAAAGGAGAATATGTACTCAGCATGAAATTCACACTTACTAAGCCAACTTTGGATACAACATGAATGGAGAGAGACAGAGTAGAGAAAGCTGCCTGTACTGGGAAGAAAAAGCCAGCCTACTACTTTCATTAAAGAGCTGATGTCAAAATCAATGTGCCATACATTAGCTAATGCTTTCTCACAACATCAAGTTTTCATACACAAATAACCTGTAGGCCAAAGAGATTATAAAGACAAAGAAAGCAAAGACAGCTCTTTGACTCCACTAAGGTATTGACCATATATTAATTGTTCAATAAATATTTGGCAAATAAAGGAGTGATGGTGACGAAGAGAATGACTGCGAAGCAAGACTGCTCCAGTTTCATTCCAGCCTGCTGTGTGACCCTGGGGAGTTTGATAACACTTTGTTCCTCAATACCTCATGTATAAAATCGCAATAGGGCTGAGCCCCGGTGGCGTAAGTGATTAAGTGCGGGACTGTGGCCCGCGGGATTTGTGGTTCGAATCCAGCGGCAGCTCTCAGGAGCAGCGCTGGGTAGCTGCCACTACCATCAGAGGGCAGCGATCCCCCCCCAAAAAAAAATTGCAATCATGACACGATCCTTTGGGTTTATTTTTTTAATAAATGAATTTTGCATAATGATTAAATAGTGAAGAGGGCTAGCACATAATAAATGCCTGTGGCTTTTCTTTTATTTTAATTTCTCTGACCTTCAATTCCTGGTGTAGGGGTAGAGCAGAGAGATAAATTCCAATACTTCATGCAATTCTAGTACTTCATGCATCACCCTGAGTGAATGTTCACTTTACGGGCATGATATCCTCCTCCTTGCATGAGAGAGAAGGTAAAGCTCACCACGAAATGCAGTGAACTCCCCAACAACCCCAAGGTTTTGCAGTAGTTTAAAAAGATATGCTAGCTGAGCCTCATTGTTGCTCATTGTGCGCTGGATTCGCCGAGAAAGAGGATTCTGCTCAACATTATATTGGATTTCACTTTTCCCATTTCCCCTGACTCTGCACTCGTTTTCTGAAGAGTGATGGGTTATCAAGAGGGGCCCTTGTGCCTGGATTTGGGCGCTACGGTCATAATGGAAAGGTATTTGAGGGGAAGAGGGATGGGATCTCTGAAAACGAAACATCTGTGTCAGAAGTGCCAACGTTTGGGCGCAATGCGAGAGCTGCTCTTAAACCCCATTGTGAGCTTCTTTGGGCTTTGATGACTCCCATCTTCCACACTAAAGCTTGTCCTTTTTTTCCCTGCCCTCAATTCAACCTCGTATAATCAGCCAATTTTTATCTTGTTTTGGTTGTGTTATTGTTGGTTTCAGGGTTTACTGTTTAGAGGTTTCTTGTTTTAAAATTGTCAAGTTAGTCTAGGAAAACTATCAAGATAAATCGCCAGAGCTGACATAGCAGTAAGACTTCTTCCCAAGTACTCGCCTGTTTCCCAGCTTCTTTCTCTCCACCCCCAGGACATTTCCTCTTAATGGGAAGCTGGATATTCTCATTTAAGCTGCAATTTTGTTTTGTTTTCATATTTAATTGTGATTGTGGAGAAGATTCACATGGCAAATTAGGTTCTCCTTAAACAATTTCTGTACAGGCACTCTCCAGATTTAAATAGATCCGATCCAAAATCTGTCTCTGAATTCAAATGGTAAGTCAGAACAGGTACATATGGTTCAGTGTCAGGTAGTCAAAATCTTGTTTTAACATATAATATATATTATCTTTCCATGCTTATAAATATCTCAAGAAACACTCCCAGACACACTAAAGTATCTTAGCTATCATAATACTGGGTATCTAGTAATAACATAGTATAATGAAATTAAATATAATTGACATTTGGCTAAAGAGATCTGTTTGTGTGTGTGTGTGTATACATATACATATATATAGAGAGAGAGAGAAAGAGAGAGAGAATACTATCCACAACTTGTCTGTCAGTTGATTGGACTGTGTTGGCTTGCTGTGAGGCTAGTAGCTTTGTGACCAGTATTTGAAAAACCAGGGGAGTCACCCCTAGTGAACAGGCTTTAAGAGAGCTTCCAGACTAACAATAGAATACAAAGAAGGAATGGGCTGTCCAGTTAAGGGATTAGCCATTGAAACCCTATCAGTAACAGCAGAAAATTGACAGAGACAGTGCTAGATGATGAGCCCATAAAGTCGATAAGTATTCAAATACAACAATGGGAAGAGCTGAGGCTTCAAAGTAGATTCAGACATAATGACACATATGGAGAAAAACCTTTGGGACTTTCAGTTCCTGATGAATTCAGGAGTAGAAGAAACAGTTGTAAGCATCTATTAATAAATAGAATGTGGTGAATACAAAGTATAAATCTAGGTCAATTAGAAGTCATCAAAAACGAAATGCGAAAAAAGAAAAAATTTAAAATAAATTTAAAATGCATAAATATCCATATCCTAGATATCAATGAGTTGAGATGGATTGGTAGGGACCATTTTGAGTCAGATATTTACATGGCTTACTATGCCAAGAAAGACAAATTCAAGAGGAATGGCATCCTATTCATTGTCGAAAGGACCATTTCAAGATCTAACATGAAGCATGGTGTTGTCTGTGACAGGATAAAATCTACAGGGAAGTCCAGTCGATACAATTATTTTAAAATGTATATACCAACTACTAAAGGTAGTACTGAATAAATTGAAGAATTCTACCCACTTCTTCAGTCTAAAATTGATTTAAAATGCAATCAAGTAGCATTAATAATTATTGGCAATTGGAATGTAACAGTAGGAAACAAACAGGAGGTAAGTGGAAAATATGACCTTGGGGGTAAAAATGATACTAGAAACTATGGTATAGAATTTTGCAAAACCTTTGACTTCTTCACTGAAAATACCTCTCTTCAACAGCATAGCTGGCAACTGTACACTTGGACATAGCCAGTAATCCACTTGAGCACATGCAGAAGAGAAAACGAAGACGCTCAAGGCAAGCAGCCAAAAACAGCCAGCAGCTGACTGGAACTGACCATCAAGTGCTTATAAGTAAATCCAGATTGAAGCTGAAGAAAATGAAAACAAGTTTTTGAGAACCAAATTACAGCCTTCAGTATAGCCTACCTGATTTTCTAGAGCATCTAAATAATAGATTTGAATGTCTATAATGACAGAAAACCCAATGAACTGTGGGATGACATCAAAAATATCATGCAATATTGAGTGGCAATTTTTTTTCTTTTTTTTCTTTTTTTTTTTTCTTTTTTGGTGGTGGGCATCACCGCCTCTGGTGATCGTGGGTGCTACCCAGCCACCGCTGGATTTGAACCGCCAAGCTTGCGGGCTGCAGTTCCGCACTCAACCACTTACACCACCGGGGCTCAGCCCTACGCCATGGAGTAGCAATTCTTTTAAAGTACGACAAATGTTAAATGTAATTGCAATTTAACCTTTTTTGTTAAAAAAAAATACTTTTTGTAGATGTTAAACAGTATCAGATTATGTTGTCAACAACGTGAAATGGAGAAAAATGAAAGAATCAATAGTGGAAGTTTTCATTGTGACATTGGAGAAGTACCTGTTCAAAAGTTGTTCATGCAAAAGTATTTAGCATGATTCTAAGCAAAATAGTTGCTTTCCAAATCAGAAATGAAAGCATACTCCTTGGAGCCAAAGACTCAAAGCAATGGAAATGACAGCAAAGCATAAAAGGAGAGAGCTTAGGGCTGAGCCCCGGGGGCGTAGTGGTTGTGCACGGGACTGCGGCCCACTGGGACGGAGGTTCAATTCCAGCAGTGGGGCTGGGCCTCCTACTCCCACCACCGGAGAGCAGTGATGCCCACAAAAAAAAAGGAGAGAGCTTAAATTGAAATGATTGAAAATAAGGCTGGCTGCCTACTAGATATTAATAGGTAAGAATGGGTTAAATGTAGCAAAATTAAAACTCTGATTAACTTGAAACCTACATACAAATTATTTAAAACATTTTTTTTGGCATCACTGCCCTCAGGTGGTGGGAGTAGGAGGCCCAGCCTTTGCTCCGTGGAGCTGGAATTGAACCTCCATCCCAGTGAGCCGCAGTCCCACACACAACCACTATGCCACCAGGGCTCAGCCTAAAACAATTTTTAAAGAGCTAAAAAATAATAAAGTTAAACAGAAATACACAGGTAAACAAAGAAAGCAAGAAGATTTAAGAATATTGGTGTGATGAATCCAAGATACAAAGCAATTGTGAATGGTGTCTGAGGTCTTAAAGTCAAGCAGCCAGTTCAGTGAGAAGTCAACTAAGTTCACATGAAAGAAGCACACCATTGTTAGTTACCAAAGGATTATAAATCATACAATTCAAAGTCGAAGGAGAGGTTAATATCAGAGCCTAAACTGTGAGAATCCAGTTTGCAAAAGGCTATGGATGACAGTGGGAGTCCAAGATTAATTTGTAGGAACTAGATAGGAAATAAGCCTCCAGTGAACTCCTTCTATGTACAACTGAGAGATGGGAGGAAAGAGGTTACTATACAGAGTACATTGGAGAGATGAATATAAAAGATCAAAGGCAGTGATGCCCCCCCCCAAAAAAAAGATCAAAGGCATAAATCTGATTTGCACAGTTAAAACTTTGTTAGTTGATTTCTCCCCACCCCACCCCCCAATGTATACTGGACCTGATATGGTTTTCAATATCTTGTGTTTTCATTTGTTTTGGTTTGGGTTGGGTAGGGTTTGCTCTTAGTAGGATATATCTCACAGGTGTTATGCCATTAGAGATCACCCTCTTGAAGTTGTGTTGTACGTTTGTCTGTGTTTGGGCATATGAAACCCAGGATTGGTAAATCTATAGGACAGCAAGTAGAATAAGGGTTCGGGGGGTAGTGGGGTACATATTTGTTGGGGTCAGGTGGTGAAAGGTAGATGATGTCAAGGAATCCAGAAAGAAAGAAAAGGTTTAGAAACTGCTTGTGGTGGCAAATGTAGAATTCCACTGGGCGTGATTGAACTATGGAATGAAAAGACAAATATATTAGCTCCCCATTAATAATAAATTTTAAAAGAAACTCAGCCACTTAACATAACCAAAATGGATGACACAGGTGAGAGTCAGATGCTATTTTGTCCTAGAGTTCTGCTGCTGGTTTTTAATAGTACTTGACTACATTCATTTTTTAAATAATTTCCAAGTTGTTTTTTAATCATTTTATTGGGAGCTCTTACAGATGTTATAACAATCCATAGTTCAATCAGATCAAGCATAATTATACAGCTCTTGTCATCATCAATTTTGAAACATTTTATTTCTTCTTGAACTCCTTGATATCAGCTTCCTTTTATCCCTTCTCTTGCCTAGCCTAGAACCCCCCCAGCCCTTATTATTGTCTTTTATATATATGTACATATATATTTTGTTGTATCTTATACCATCCAATATATCCATTCACCTATAAATCTGTTATAGATTTCCCTTGAGTGGGGTTATACAGTCATCATTGCTATCAGTTCCCCTTTCCCCGCTGCCTTCACTCCTCTTCCCATACTCTCAGGGAATCATTACTCTTGTTACTGTTTCTGTGGGTTTTCTTTCTCTTGGATTTCACGCATTGAACGATCTTAATTGTACAAATGAATACATGCAGATCTAACCAGATTAATGAGGTAAAACTAAGACCATAATAATAAGGGGAAGAAATATTAAAGAACTAGGGGATAGTTATGTAGTTCATCAGTGCTTTACTGGACCCTCGATATATCATGCCTTCTATGTGGCCCTTCTGTGGGATACTGTCCAATTATCTTACAGGTGAGTTTGGGGTTTCCACTTGTTCTACACTCCATGTCAATTTGATTGCTTCTTTTTAAACTTCTGGTACCTATTCCCATCGACACCTCATGGTCACACAGGCTGGTGTGCTCCTTGCATGTGGGCTTTGTTGCTTCTGAGCTAGATGGTCACTTGTTTACATTCAAGCCTTTCTGACCCCATTTACTATATCTTTTAATAGCCAAGCACCATCAGCTTTCTTAACCACATTTCCTTATGCACCCATTGTGTCTTCAGTGATCATGTCAGGAAGATGAGTATCACACATTGCCACAGTATTTGAACAAGCCGGTCCTGTATTAAGGTAAGATGTAAGCAGAGACCCAAAGTCCATCTGCTTCTTTGTTGGATTTACATATATAAATAGACAAAAATACCTAACTTATATATATATATATGCATATCTATATTTATACTTGCATATATAATTTTTACTTTCTTCTTTCCTCTTTTTCTTTTTACTTTCCTCCTGCTCCACTCTCATGTTTGCTCATCATTCACCTCTCAGTAATTCCACTCAGATACATTTCACACACAACCAGGAAGGCTACACCTTCCTCACCATCAATTTCAGATCCCTTGCTTTTCCCGTCCCTGTCGTTATTGGCTCACCACTTCCTTCCCACTACCTCCCCTTACTCTCGGTCAAGAAACGTCAGTACATTGCTGTCTCCTTAGGATTGACTAACCTGCCTATCTTGTATAAATAGGAGAGAGAAAAACCATACAAATAGTCCCAAGTCCAACTGTTGCTCTGACCCAGAGTAGATAAGTATTTCTCTCCTAAATAGAGAGCAGGACCTGTTATAATACCTCAGCCCAGTCACATTTTCTTTCAGGGTTCCATATCACAAGACCTGCTTACCTAAAAGCACTTATACCCTTTTAGTCCTCAGCATTCCTGTCTGATGAGCACGCCTTCTACAAGTCTTCATGGCTCTTCCTGCAGTCTGTGATGGAATAGTCCAGTGCCCCATCCATCCCCTTTACATCTTTAGTCTTTCAGTGTGGCCCCCTTGTGAATATCCCCAACCAATTCAGATGAGGTGCCACGTCTGAAAAAAATCTGATCATTCCAAATGAAACTTCAGCTTTTTTTTCCTTTTTTTTTACTACTGAAACTTCAGCTTTGGTTAAGAAAAAAACTGGATGAAAATAAAATGTACCCATTGTCTACCTTGTCAGCTTTCTCTAAGGAATATGACATTGACTCAGACAAAAGGATTATGATGATAATTTTTGTTTAAAAAAAAACACTTGCACATGCTTGAAGACAAAATTTCATCATACTTTCCAATCAACCTGACGCCCCATTTGCACTTGCCAGAAGCCCATTCACAGTCAAAGTTGAAGATGTTCCTGAGACAGCACGAGAGGAGTTCATTGAACTTGGGAACAGCGACTCAGTGAGAACTGACTTCTCTGCAGTGCCAGCTACTAAATTCTGAATCAAGTGTTTGCCATCACATGCTGTTCTGTCGGCATTCATGCTGCACTTTCTTCTTCCGTTTCCAACAACATATGTTTGTGAAACTCACTTTCCCAGCTTGTTGGTTATCAAGTCTAAATTCTGAACTAGGCTTGTTGTGGAAGATGATCTTCATGGTGCTCTTGCATAGACTGTCCCGAGAATTTCTGAATCTGGTGAGAAAGAAGTTCTCTCAACCTTCCCACTGACGTTGGCTTTTGACACACACTGCCGCAAAATGTGCAAGGTGGCTGAGCCCCGGTGGCACAGTGATTGTGCGCGGAATTGCGGCCCACTGGGTTGGAGGTTCAATTCCAGCTCCACAGGGGCAAAGGATGGGCCTCCTACTCCCACCACCAGGGCAGTGATGCCCTAAAACCAAAAAAAAAAAAAAAAATGTGCAATGTAGTTTACTGTTGTCCTATTAAGAAAGTCACCCACGGTACACCATCCTTCAAGACAAAATATCATTTATTTGTCATTAGAAATAAATTTTTCACAATATATTTACACATTGTTTTCATGATTAATCAGTATGCTTCCATTATGTTCAACTTGTAACCATGAAAATACATTTGTATATCAGATATCCACATGATGATTCATAACAATAGCAAAATTACAGTGGAGAAGTAGCAATGAAAACAATTGTATGGTTGGGGGGTCCCCAAAACACGAGGAGCTCTATGAAAGGGCCGTGGCGTTAGGAAGGTTGAGACCCACCATTTTATCGGATCACTATGAGTCAGAGTCAATTCAATAGCCGTGAGTGGGAGCTATTGTCTTGAACTGGGTAGCATTGTGGCCCCACCAAGGCGACTCGGGATGTTTTCAGTAATGTAAATAAGGGCCATGAAACTTTTATGGGATTTGAGACCATGCCAATAAGGTATGTGAAACCCCAACAGGGGCATTAGTCAGCTTTACCATCCATCTCAGTAAACTTAAAGTCAGTCACCCCGCAGGTGGGAAAGAAGGATCTCACCACCATCAAGAAGGCATAGCCAGGAGTGGCGCATGGGAAGCTGGGAAATGGAAAGAGAGCACATGGTCATAATGAAGAGTCTGGGAGGCTGAGACTCGGGTGGAGGAAGGCCTTCGCACCCGCGAGTTGGAGATGAATCCCAGTCACATTCTCCCAACTAAAAGTTATTCCCCACAATGTCCCCTCCAGATAATGCCAATTTTAAGATGCTGCTTGCACATGGTTGCTATCTGCCTGAAGGTTGTCTGCCATCAAGAGTGATCACATCACCCCACCCTAAGTAGGACCCACTCCCTTCTGATAAGGATCCTAGATTGCTCCCCTGGAGAAAAGCTCAGGGACACCTAAATTCAAGCCAGCTCAAAAATGACCAAGGTGAAGCCACCATTTTACCTCTAAAACCCGCCCACCTTATTTACATACCCCTAGCACATCCCCTTCCTGTTACACATCTTACACATCTCCTTCCTATTACATATGTGTAGGATGTGACTTGCATGCCTAAGAATAGATAAGCCTGTTAAGAAAATATATTCTCTGGCTGAGCCCTGGTGGCGTAGTGGTTGTTCGCAGGATTGCAGCCCACTGGGACGGAGGTTCAATTCCAGCAGTGGGGCTGGGCCTCCTAATCCCACCACCGGAGAGCCGTGATGCCCAAAAACAAAAAACAAACAAGAAAATATATTCTCTTTCTCTTGATCTTCCCATCAGAATTGGCAAACCCTTACATGCCCTGACTGATGTTCCTTTAATTTACCCTCCAATTACACAATTGGCCCTTAGTACCTGCTTACTTGTGGAGGGTGGTGCCCCAAAGTGGAGCATGTCCTTTGGAACTGAGATTCCTGCGCTGAACCTCCTTGATCTAGAATACAAGGAGCTACGACAGCAGAGATATTGAGAAATAACAGACCCAGGAGACTGGCACTGGCTTTCTGGCATGGAATGAGAAAGCTGAGTGCCTTGTGGCAGGAAGCTCGCCTTTTCTTTCAGAGTGGGGTACCTCTAGGCACTTGTCCAAAGGAGATAGGTAAATAGATCTGTCGAGCTAAAGATGAACACCTTCAGGCCTTGGTTAATTTCAGGAGGGTGGTATATTTAATAAGCATTTAATAAGCAGAGTTAAAAGAATTTTGTAATAGTTGCTAAGCAAAGCATAGGTCAAACCAAGGAACCAAGTGCAAGAGAAAGAATTGCTGATGAGCATGGCTAAAAAGAGGCTATTGTGATCAATGATCTGAGTTGCTACAGACGCTTAATTATAGTCTGTCCTCTCCTTGATAAACCCCATAGTTGTTAAGTATTATCTGTGAATTCTGTGTGGCCATTGCAACAAAGTATTGTTCACAGCATAGGTGTAGAGGGATGGATGGTGTCAGGACTGGTAAACAGGATGGAGGTTGGGGGCATGTCTGACATCTACCTCTAAGAGTCGACCTTTGGCAGCTGATGATTTTGATTCTGTCTCCTCCCACTAAAGCTAGAGAAAGTCTGCCTCCTCCTGCAGGAAGCTAATTCTGTTAGGTCCCCTGGTGAAATATTTGTTCATGGTCTTTGCACATTTTCTAATTGGGTTGCTTATTAGTTTTTTTGTTGTTATTATTGAAGTTTTTCTACATATTTTAGAGGTTAGAACATATATATACATATATACAGCATATCCTTCCAGAAGATTTTTGTTTTGTTTTGACTTCTTTTTTTTCAAACTTTGTATTACCAATTTCCTTTCCTGACATCTCCCCTTCCACGGCCAGTTAACTGAGTGAAAAGGGACTCATTTCAATGTCTGTCTCTCTGAGCACTTAGAGCTAAAAGAACTGTGTAACAAGAACCTTGTAACACTTGCCCAAGCAAGACACAAGCCTTGAACCAAGGGCAAGAGGGAACTACCAATAGGTCTGACTAAGAGACTGTCATGACTGGAGACCTGTGATCTGTGTTGCTTCTGATCCTGAATTGTCATTTTCCTAATAAACTCCACAATAGAGAGTATTATCTCTGAATTCTTTTTTGTCCTAAGAGGTATTAATTTAGCACACTTTAAATGACTTGGGGAAAGTACATTTAATTATGCAAACAGTAATAGAAAATGGAGGGATTATAAAGAAATAGATCAAGAATCGCATTTAGGGGCTGAGCCCCGGTGGCGTAGTGGTTGTGCGCAGGACTGCGGCCCACTGGGATGAAGGCTAAATTCCAGCTCCACGGAGCAAAGGCTGGGCCTCCTACTCCCACCACCTGAGGACAGTGATGCCCCCCCCAAAAAAATACTCTTAGATCAATACACCCTGATTCACAAGAGTGTTTTGCACTATGTTTCTTAAAGCTATAAATAACACATTCCCATTAAATGGCTACTGAATGATGCTGCAATAGAGCACCAATGTAGCCAATTTATTGGGAATTTTTCCAGCTCCCAACGACCACCTGGGATTCGTCTCAATTCTCTGATTCTGTGTTTCAAATCAGCCACGGAAAGATACTATTTGCTGTCATCAAGCCCCTTGATTTATTTAATCCTTCCCCAAAATACGTCTTGAAATTCTCCCTATTTATGACGGCACACACTCCGCAATGACTAAATCACTCTTCAGCGTTGTCAGGTGTTTGCAGTGAGCTCTGTGACTATGCTGGTGGCCTGGAAAAGTGAGGCCACGTCTCTATAAAATTGCTGTTATTCTATATCCTCAGTAAATTATCAATATTTTAATAGTACTTGTAATTTTCACTGCTCCTCTCCAAAAATAAGAATATCACATATGACATCTACCTTTTAAAAAAAACTCACAAAGAATATCCAAGCATCCTGCAAGCACATAGGATATATGGAGTCTCAATATGTTTTCTTTTAAAAGAAGGTCACTACAAATACACCCTGAGATATGTATTGTCACATTCATTGTTTGTTAAGTAAGACACTTTAAGATTATATGGATGGTATGGATTTGATCGTACCCCCAAAAAATGTGGGTTGGAAATCTTATTCTCTATGCTCAGTTATAATCTCATCTAGTAATGGATTTTTGGTTTGGGTTTGGTTTTGTTCATGAGGCAAAATGAATGCCAGGTATATTTTGAACCAATCTCTTGTGAGCTACCAAAGAGGTTAAGCAGGCAACAGTGCCAGCAAAGATGCAGAGAAAGAGATGCCAATTCACATAAACATGGCACCAGAGCAGAAAGTGACAGAGGAGGAGGAGAAAAGAAGTTCTCTCCTCCAAACCAATAGAGGAAAAGCCTCTCCTAAAGACAGCATCCTGAAATCAAACTCCCAGCCTCCTGAACTATGAGAAAACAAAAGCATTTGTTAAAACTGTCCGCTTGCTGTATTTTTGTTACAGCTACACTAGACAATAAGATCTTGGGTTCACATGGGATAAGCATTGAAAAGAGAAAAAGGAAAAAGATGACAAATGCTCTGACAAAAAATACGTATATATAGGGCTGAGCCCCGGTGGCATAGTGGTTGTGTGCGGGACTGCGGCCCACTGGGATGGAGGTTCAATTCCAGCTCCATGGAGCAAAGGCTGCGCCTCCTACTCCCACCACCTGAAAGCAGTGATGCCCCCCAAAAAATACATATATATATATAAATTAGGACAATCATCTATAATGTAAGCTCTTGTTTTGTTTGTTTTTAGTGTGTGAATTAGTCAACTGATGCATAATAATTCACCACAGCTTGCAAACAAAAATACAAAGGAAAGGTGCAATTGCTTTTCTTCCCCGAATCGGGGTAAGAATTCATTACAACTTAGGGATTGTGAAAAAATATAAGAGGGAGGAAGGATAAGAGTTTATGTGCTGAAAATAATTCTTAAAGCTTCCAACACAAATTCTAATCTCATCCTTTCTCTCTTTCCAGAGCTGCTCAGGAATGAAGAATCTGAACTCACAATCAGTTGCAATTTTTGAGTAAAGCTTTCTATTTGGAAGTTATTGTAGATGTACATGAAACTGCAGGAAATAATACCGAGGGACCCCACAGAACCTTGAATCAGTCTCCTCCAATGGCAATATCATGTGACACTACAATTTGAAGTCACAACCAGGATATTGCACTGATACAGTCGAAACATAGAACTTTTCCATCACCACAAGGATCCCTCTTGTTGCTTATTCCCTTCCCTTCTATACCCTCAACTCCTGAACTCCACTGGTCTGTTCTCTTTTTCTATAATTTTGCCCTTTTCAGGATGTTATATAAATGGTATTGCATGGGATGTAATCTTTCAGGATAAGATTTTTCCATTCAGAAGATTTGTTCAAGTGCATCTTATGTCAATAAAATGCCCTCGTAATAACTAGGTAGCATTCCATGCTATGGCCCTGACAGTCCATGGTTAATGTCTAATTGAATGGTCAACTCATCTGAGTAGTCTCCAGATTTGAACTATTCATTTTGAGCAAACATTCTCTAAGTCTTCATGCACAGACCTCTGTGTGAACTTTCACTTTTATTTCTCTGGTAGAGTTGTCCAAGGTTGCAGTGGTTCAGTTGGGTGGTAGTTGCTAAGAAGCCCTGAAAGTGCTGTAGGGTCCATGAGCCACTGCTAACTGCAGGATCAGCTGTTCAAACCCACACACAGCTCCAAAGGAGAAACATAGGGTCATCTGCTTCTGTAAATATTTTTTTCTATAAAGATTTATAGCCGTTGAAAACCCATAGGGTTGCTCTGAGTCAGAATCCCCTCCATGGCAGCGAGTGGTATGGTGGCTGCTGGAGGAGAAGGCACGGTGAGCACCTTCATCTACTAACTGAACACTGGCAGTGCCAGCCCACCCAGAGGTACATCAGAAGAAAATGCTGGCTATCTAGTTCAAATGTCTCCAGCACTGAAAATCCTATGAAGCACAATTCCACTCAGACACGCAAGGGTGGGCACGAATTGGAGTTGATTCCAAGGCAACTTTTATAGTAGCTGAAGGTTGGCATTTTTTGCTTTTGGTTTTGTTTTCTTGTTTGTTTGTTTTTTGTTTGTTTGGTTTTTTTGGGGGGAGGGGGGCATCACTGCTCTCCGGTGGTGAGAATAGGAGGCCCAGCCCCACTGCTGGAATTGAACCTCCGTCCCAGTGGGCCGCAGTCCTGCGCACGACCACTACGCCACCAGGACTCATCCGGTTTTGTTTTCTTTTTAAAGGAACTTCCCCGCTTCAAAAATGCTTGTGCCACTTTGCTTCCCATCAGCAGTGAACGATTGTTCCAGTCTCTCTGCATTCTCACCACATTTGGTGTTGCCACAGTTGATTTTTTAGCCAGAGCCAGAGATCTGATTTTGAACAAGAATGGGTAACAAAACAAAACAAAAAAGAATGGGTAAAACAGGTTTTTTTAGATTTTTTTTTTGGGGGGGGCGCATCACTGCTCTCCAGCGGTGGGAGTAGGAGGCCCAGCCCCACTGCTGGAATTGAACCTCTGTCCCAGTGGGCCGCAGTCCCGCACACAACCACTACACCACCAGGGCTCAGCCCTAAAACAGGTTTTTAAAAGATGTAAAGCAGGTTTACAGCTTGTGATTTTAGCATCACCTGGAGATGTTTAAAAATATTTTTATTTTATTTACAAACCCTCTGGTTTGTATTCCAGAGCCTAAAAGCTGTGCACTTTAAACACAGTACTTAACACTGCTGGACCTAAGTTTCCTTGCATGCAAAACCCTACTTCTCCAAGAGAGGAACTATAATAGAGGGAAACTGAATATAAAGACAGTAGGACTTGATATGTGCTTAATAAATGCTCATTCTTTCCTCCATCGGATTCCATTTGAGCTCTTGACATATTTTAGTATGTGTGCTTCTTCTTGATCCAATTCCAACTCGACTTGGAGCCATTGCTTCTGTACAGCAGCACCTCAGGCCAGATGAATCTGAATCTTGTTTTAAAAGTCAATTAAAACATAGGCTGAAATAAATAAATAAAAATAAAATACATGCTAAGTAAAAGACATGCGTCACAAAAGGACAAATACCATACGATCTCACTAAGATGATAATCTAGAGTAGGCAGATGTACCAGCTTTTCTGGATTTCCATGACTGTTGATGAGGGGAGGGGAAAAAATGAATGATATGAGCATAATATCACCGAGTTATATATGTAAAACCTGCTCCGATGGCATGTGTCCTGCTTTATATACTTCTACCACAACTTTTTGAATCAAGCTGTCTGAACAGAAAAAGCATGATCTTGTTTTCAGTTAAAAAACATTTTTGATCAGTTTGAAATTTTTAAAGAGAAATCATTTCAGGCCCTGCTTCATCACCAGTCATCATCCAGCTGAACTTGGAGAGTCACTTCACATCTCCAGTCACTACCAGCAATGTTTCCTCACCTCTCTTTCGAATGCCTGCGTTACCTGCTTCCTACAGATGCTGTGCTCTCGTGGAAAAAATGCAAGCAAGTGATCTGTACACAGCAAAGAGCTTTATGCTATAAAGACAGGCAGCTTCCAGAAAGCCTGGGTAGCCTGCCCAAGGGTCTCATTCATCTGCCATCACACAGCAACGGAGAGACACGGGCAGAGCTGCCAGGACTTCTGAGTCAAGGGCAGTGGTGCCATCAGGAATTGCATGCAAACGACCCCATGAGTTATTTCTTATGTTTGCTTTTAGGTTAAAAAGTTACTCTATTAGATGATGCTTCATGTAACCAAGACCCTTCCTCATACATAGCCAACAGGTCCTTTAGGCACCTAAGGTCTGCTGAGAAGAAGAGGGGAACCTGACTGGAAAAGGCTTGAGAGTTCCTTAGCTATCCATATTCGGAGATGCATGATAGTGCATCAGATCCCATAAGTGAAAGCAGCTTTAACTTTTTTTTTAACATTGCCTTTAAGCAGATGCTGACTCACGTCTACTCCATGTGTGTCTGGTAGAAACTGTGCTTCCCAGGTTGTCAATGGCTGATTCTTTTATTATGTTTTAATTATTTTATTGGGGCTCATACAACTCTTATCCCAATCCATTCATACATCCATTGGGTCAAGCACATTTGTATGTTTGTGGCCATCATCATTCTCAAAATATGTGCCTTGGTATCAGCTCCTCATTTTTCCCTCCCTTCCCACCTGCCTCCCTCATGAACCCTTGATAAGTTATAAATTATTATTATTTTGTCATGTCTTACATTGTCCGATGTCTCTCTTCACCCACTTTTCTGTTGTCCATTTGCCCACTTTCTACCCCATCTTCACTCCACCCTCCCAGTATTGCCACTCTCACTACTGGCCCTGAAAGAATCATCTGTCCTGGATTCCCCATGTTTCCAGTTCCTATCTGTACCAGTGTACGTCCTCTGGTCTAGCCAGATTTGTAAGATAGAATTTGGATCATGATAGTGGAGGGGGGAGAGGAAGCAATCAAGAACTGGAGGAAAGTTTCATGCTTCATCGTTCCTACATTGTACCCTGAGTGGCTTGTCTCCTCCCCATGACCCTTTTGTTTGGGAATGTCGCTTCACCTATTGATGGGTTTTGGGGCCCCAATCTGTACTCCCCCTCATTAATAATGATATAAGTTTTAGTCTTTGGTGCTTGATACCTGATCCCTTCGACACCTCATGGTCACACAGGCTGGTGTGCTTCTTCCCTGTGGGCTTTGTTGCTTCTCAGCTTGATGGCTGCTTATTTGCCTTCAAGCCTTTAAGACCCCAGATGCTCTATCTTTTGATAGCCAGACACCATCAACTTTCTTCACCACATTTGCTTATGCACACCTTTGTCTTCAGCGATCACCAACCTTATAACTCTTTACAGTAGTAGAAAGCCTCGTCATTCTCCTAGAGAGCCTACAGAGCAGCTGGTGGTTTCCAGCTACTGATCATGCAGTGAGCAGACCCACTTGTGACTCCTGCAATACCAGGGTTCCTACATCAGTAAAAGTGGGTATGGTTAGGTGTGTGTGTGTTCATATATAATTTCTGAATGATACAAAAGGTTTTACTACTGCACGAGACCTCTTTAGAATATTGAAGAGCAAGGATGTTTCTTTGAAGACTACCGTGTGGTTTAGTCACCCAAGCCATAAGCCATAGTATTATCCATTACATCATATGCATGAAAATTGAACATTGAATAAGAACATAGAACCTCAGTTCTCAACCTGTGGGTGGGAACCCCTTTGGGAGTTGAACAACCCTTTCACAGGGGTCACCTGATTCATAACAGTAGCAGAATTACAGTTATGAAGTAGCAACAAAAATGTTATGGTTGGGGAAAGTCACCACAACATAAGGAACTGTAGGGAAGGGCCATGGCATTAATAAGGTGAGGAACCACTGCCATAGAAGGATGGATGCCCTTGAATTGTGTTGCTGGAGAAAAATATTGAAAGTTCATGGCCTGCTAGCCCAGAGCCCTCCTTAGAGACAAGGATGGCAAGACTCCATTTTACATACTTTGGGCGTATTGTCAGGAGAGCCAGTCCCTGGAGAAAGGCATTATGTTTAGTAAAGTGGACAGGCAATGAAAAAGAGGAAGGCCCTGGCTGAGCTCCGGTGGCATAGTGGTTGTGTACGGGACTGCGGCCCACAGGGTTGATGGTTCAAATTCAGCAGCAGCTTTCCAGGAGCAAGGCTGGGCTTCCTATTCCCACCAGGGCAGTGATGCCACAAAAAAAAAAAAAAGAAAGAAAGAAAGAGGAAGGCCCTCGACACAGTGGCTGCATCAACGGGCTGTAGCATAGTTACAATTGTGAGAGTGGTGCTCACAGGACCAGGCAGTGTTTTTGTCTGTTGTATATAGGGTCACTACGGGTCAGGGTCCACTCAGTGGCACCTAACAACAAGTGGAGTAATCAATCAAAACGGTGAAGAAAATTTTGTCCACCAAAAAAAAAAAAGAAAGAAAGAAAAAGAAATTCACTATCTAGCAGGCACGGAGCGCCTGTACCACGCATGGCAAAGGTAACAGAAAAGTTGAAGTGCCACTGGTAATCTGAGCTGGGGCTTCTTATCATGAAGATCATCTCCCCAGACATTTCTAAGCCCCTACAGTAGCCAGAAGCCATTGTCCTCACACTGTCAACCCTGGGGGTTACAAGACAATGTGCACTCATTGTACAAAAGTCCAGGAAGCATGTCTGCTGTCAACATTGCTTTTTGCGAAATGACTTGAGAACCATAGTGGTTCTGGAACATTGCAGAAAGATGACCGAAAAAGAGAGCTAATTTTATGAAGCACTTACTTTGTTCAGGTGAGGCTGTTCCCTCAATGTTCCTCCTGACATTGTGAGAGGTTAAATTCTTGTCCACCATTTAAAGATGTGGCCCCTGGAACAGAAAATTGTTAAATACTGTTTCCAAAATCACACCACTGCTGTGAAGAAATACAGTAGCCAAGATTCAAGACTGTGGTCTGATCTTTATCACTGTGTTTCCACAGCTTTACCTTCACAGGAATAGCATTATAGGTTACCATGGTTAACATTTCCTTACAATAGTCTCTGAGTCGGTTTTACAGATTTGTTGCATTCTAAGTGTGGTTTTGTTTCATCTTGGGACCCAAATCATTTCTTGGAACACATCATTGGGCTTATAATAAATATCAAAAGTAAATTACAACTTATTCACAGGAATTATTTTTACCAGCAGATTTTTTTTCATCCATCTTACCAAGGCTCAAAGCAACTGCTTTAAATCCTTTCTGACATGAAGCAAGGAGTAAACAATAAAGAAATAATAAAATAAAATGCCCATAGCTTACTATTTACTCAGACATAGCTAAGGCTATAAGCACCAAAACTACTAGCATCCAAAGCAAAGAGAAGAATGCAGGGAGCAATTCAGCTATTTTTCAATAGGCACATAATTAACAGTGGGAAGAAAAGACACAAGGGCAGCAGAGTGAATTTTTAATCAAATATAATGTCTTTCTATTCATACTCAAAGAAAGACCAGGGGGGAAGAGAGTTCTACTCATGTTTAGGAAAAGGAGAGAAATGTCCAGTAAGTTGCAGGATCTCTTGATTCTGTGGTTGTTTTGTAAAGTACTGAAAGTGGGAGTACTAAGGGGTGAGGGAAAGAGATGACAATTTCACCTGCAAAATGTATCTGAGGAGGCTGAGCCCCGGTGGCGTAGTGGTTGTGCGCGGGACTACGGTCCACTGGGACGGAGGTTCAGTTCCAGCAGTGGGGCTGGGCCTCCTGCTCCCACCACCGGAGAGCAGTGATGCCCCCCCCCAAAAAAAAGTGTATCTGAGGGCAAGTTCCTCTTTGTGATCGTGTATTCTTGGCTGTGCAGGTTGAGGACTTCTGCATTTCTCTTCTCATATATAAGCAACTACATTGTGATTTTAAAAGCACTATAATAATTTACAAAGCTCGGTCAACACCATACAGACTCAAAGGCCACTTTGAGTCACCATTTAATCTGCTATGAACCATCATATTTATCTTTATAAACACATTATTAAATATCACTATATCTGAAAAAGGAAAGAATTCAACATTCAAACAGCTAAACAATTCAACAGCCCAACATAATATATAAATTTCATAATAAGGCAAAAATAGTCACTTGATTAGATTCTGTAATTTTATTACTGACATCATCTTTACTTGAATAGCACAACATGCATAGAACTTAATAAAATGTTTGCAAAGGCAGAAAGAATTTCTAGAAAAAGAAGGAGGCAGTTTCCTGTTTTATTTATCCCAGATTAATAACAGCTAAAGTTGCCTGGTTTCTTCCTGAAAAAAAATTTTTTTCTCACGTTCTACTCAACAAGTCAGAGTTTATCAACTCACCCAGGTGTACTTTAATATTCTAGTGTATGCCCAACTTTTTTAAAAATGCAGTTTCTTTTAACACCGCTTGTTAGAGCATGCTATCACTGAGAAGAACAAGAGTATAGTGAATTTAAAAATCTTTCACTTTAACCAAATCGTATGTCTCTCCATTGAAAGTGCTATGATTTGGAGACATCTCAAAATACTACATTGAAAGAAAGACTTTTCTAAAAACCATTAAAACCTATTCTTGCCCAAAAAAGCAGTTGTCACCATAGTCTTATAGGACCATGTCATCATTTAAAAATCATAGTAACTAAGGTCTTCCCCTATACATGAGTTTCCACATATTTCTGTGATTGAAATTCTTCATGCATATAAATTTTTTAAAGCAGACTTGAAGGGGCAGGGGGAAAGTTATTTGGTTGTGTCACTCCAACACACCACCCTCCTGTTTATACAGAGTAGATGCTGCCCAAACAAACTTTCTTTTTCAGACTTTGTGTTTTTGCTTTCCTCCTTTCTTATTTTTGCATTCTTCTTTAAGTCATCATTTGAAAGCTGTAACTAGAGAAATCACTTGCCTATTTCTGTGATGTTGCATTTTAACAAAATTTTCCTTTTAGATGAGACACAATCCTGTAGGAAAATTCCAGCTTCTGGTAGATCCTACAGAGCTTATGCAGTCTATCCAGGGCACTGTCTGTTTGTCGCCCAGCACAAATAGGGAATCCTATTACCTACAAAGGTATTAGGAAAGTGCTCCCAGCTGAAAGCATTTATCCAATTGCAATTGTTGTTTGAAAATCTAAAATAGTAAAGGCAGTATTGTTCCAGGAGCTACTGTTTAAAACAATGCAAGGCCTGTTTAGAGTAAAAAATCAGTATTTGAAAATCTGAGTTGGTTTAAAATATAATAACTGTGTATCCAAAAAGAATTCCTAAAGAAGCATTTATATGCCAGGCACATGTTTTTAATTTTAATAACATTGACTTACCTAAATGAATACGTAGAACATAGTGATTGTTCTTTATATTTTGATACTTTTTAATATTGTCCTGTTTAATGAATTTGCAAAGAGGCTAATGAATAATAATGTAGACATTTTATGTATCTGTCAGTAGAAAGTTACTGTGGTTTAAGGGCATTTCAAAATGCTGTATTGGAAAAGCTCTGTTTAAAGTAATTGAAAACCGCTCTAATTTTAAAAGAAATTCATGTAGCCATATCCTTATAGGATAATGTCAGATAAAAAGTAATCATGTCCCCTCCATGATTGTGTGTGTTGGCATATATATGAGAATAGCAATACTTTAAGGTTATTTTCATAGTTATTCACTTAACATGGGATTAGCATCAAAATCTTCATAATTATCTGAGATCCCCCATTGGAGAGTGGAGTGGGAAAGCACATTAATGGTGAAGGCACTCTAACAGTTTTCATACTCAACAGATTAACACACATGAAAGTAGTCATAGTTGTTTTTTTTAAGGAAGTGGTCCTAGAATTTGTCCATTTAATAAAATGCCAGACTAATTGGGGGGGGGGGGCGGGTAAAGACAGAATTTTTGTGAAATCATTTCTAACTACTGCTTTCTATTTCTTGAAATATGAAAGTAAACAGTTACAGAAGAAACTGAAATATACACAGGTCTATATAAACTTGGAATAATCTGTGCTTTTGTGGATTCACAATTTTCTGAGGTTTGCTTTATATAAGATTGGAAACTAAGAGATTCAAATAGAGGATTCTCTAGATAACTGAAGATGCAAATCTCATGTGAAAGAGATTGAGCATTGGTCAAATGGCTGAATTTATTTTATAGTCAAAAGCAAATAAGTATAGGTCCCTGACTTATGATTTTTAATATGTAAGAAGCATATTCCCATATGTATCTGAGTCTCATAAAAATATTTCTCTCACCTCCTTCAGAAACCACCTAAAAGGAACAGTCATTCAGACAGCAATAGTGAAATAATTACCCAAGTCCTGATCAGCTTTCTCAAATTCATCTTAATGACTGGATCGTCTTTGTTCTTTTCTATGATAGAGATCGGAATAGGGTGTGAAATCTTGAAAACTGAATTGAATGTACCAAACGCAGGTGCTCCTGGAACAGACGGACACTACGTGCTAAAAGCCGGTGTCTGTAAACCTTCAGCTGTGCTTGAAAGGCGGGGTGAGCTGTCGGGAAACTTAAATCTTGTTGTTTCCACTTATGCAGCGTGAGAATCCATAAAAAGAGATTTATTATCATATTTTCTTTTTGAAATGTCGTGTTTGTTTCTTGCTTTGAAAGCACTCCTCGGTGTAGGGCAGCGTAAATATTACAGTTTTGTTAAGCAGCCGCCAAGATTTAATTGTCTGT
This sequence comes from Nesogale talazaci, assembly GCA_004026705.1. NCBI lineage: Eukaryota > Metazoa > Chordata > Mammalia > Afrosoricida > Tenrecidae > Nesogale > Nesogale talazaci. The sequence continues at coordinate 34,749 of PVJH01016280.1, forward strand.
GAAATACTAGGCTTAGGACGTGACTTAACCACTGCGGTGCCGAGACTCACTGGGCTGCGGCCGCGCGCTGGGCAGGGCGCACCCCGCCGCTGGCGTTGCCCCGGCAGCCTCGCCAAAGAATGCAAACCGCGCGCTGGGGGCCCCCAGCCGCCGCCAGGAGTCCATCCGCGGGGCTCGGGGGCTTTATTCGTCGGCAGCTGCCCTGAATGACTTTGTGCACACCTTCCATCAGCAATAAGCAGAACAAGTTGGGCTAGCTGTTCCAGCGCCAGGGAGAAGGACGCGCCCACGCACCGCGACGGCACCCGGGGGCCCCCTGCGACCCGGACCCCGAAGAGAGGGGACCGCAGGGCCGAGGCTACGGAGCCCGGCCTGTAGGAACGGCACGCGCGCAACCGGGACCCCGGACCCCGGGCCTTTCTGGTGGCTGGGCTGGAGCGGTTCCAAAGGGTCCCCCACCCAGCACCCTCGGACCAGTCCCCTCCCCGCCCCCCGCCCCGCACCCTCCCTTCTGGCTCCCGCGGGCCCTCGGAGCGCCGCCGCCCGCACTCCGGGGGTGCCGGTGGGGGGCGGCCCAGGCAGCTTTGCCCCGCCGCCCCCCGGTAATTGCAAAGCAAACACTGCTGAGCTGGGCGCGCGGCCTCGCGGGCAGCAGAACTGCGCCCGGGCCGCCCGGGTGTGCGCGCAGCTCTATTTAAAGGCCCTTGATTGAGGAAATGTTGCAAAGGGCGGCGAGGGTTTCCCTAATGAGACCTGGGGAGGGAGGGAGGCGGCGGCCTTCGCTCTGTGCCCCGGGGGCTGGGGGGAAGGGGGGGCTCGGTTAACCCCTTCCTGCCCGCCTCGGGCGAAAGGGCCTCGGAGACCAGCCGCGGAAGCCGAGAGCCCATCGCGCCCGAGGACGGACGGCGACCTCGCCGGGCCAGAACGGCCCAGCCTGGGCCTCCTGGGCAGCGAGGACTGAGAGAGGGGGTGCGGACCTGAACGGAGAAGGTGACGGGAGGGAAGGAGGTGCCGGCGCCACGGGGGTACGGGAAGGGGATGGGGGCTGGGAGGGGGCGGCCTGTGTCGCAGTGACACACACCCCCGCTGCACCCACGATCCACCTCTCCCACCCTACCTCTACAGACCAGTCTAGCTCTCATGAGCCAGAGGACTAAGGTTTGGTGCTGTCCTGACAAGGAGGCTCTGCTCGGCCTCCCGACGTGGGGCCGCGGGGACCGTGTACCTGGCGGGGCGGCACCTTCCCTGTTGGGCTGGAAGGGCGAGATCGAGCTCAGAAAAAACTAACGGTCGAATACTTAGTGAGCAAGCCAGGCATCTCTGTCTGGCGTCCGCTTTCATTCGCATCTTGCCCACACATCCCAGGGAGGGGTGCCCTTAGCCCGAATGTGCCCATGAGCAATCTAAATAAGGGCTCAAGAGCCTGAAGGGCTTGCCCAAGGTCACACCACCAAACCGTGGGCACAGACGACCAGGGCGGGTCTACTGAGCTCGGACTGGCTCTGCAGCTGGGGGGCAGAGGCCTGGTCATGGCTGGGGCTGATGCCCTCAGACCCAGCGACCCATGCCAGCTCCACTGCGCTGCCAGAAGAGGGTGAGGGTCTATTCCTAAGGGAGGACTCACAACCTTTCCACCACTCTCATCACTTTGGAAATCAGGGAAACAAACCCTTATTGCAATCAGGATAGGTACTTGGGGTGAGTGGAGTTTCTCTAAGGCATCCCTCTTTGGCTGTGTACCCTTTTGAACCCTCAAATATCTCAGTCAGAAGTAGCCAAAGATGCTTCTACTGGTCTAGAAGCAAGAGGTGAGTTCAGAAGAAGAGAGAAGACTTGTGGGTGAGGAAAGATGGAGAGCAATATCTGGAGAGGCTTCCTGGAGGAGGTGGCATTTAAGATGAGCCTTTGGGTTCTGAAACAGGAGAGCTGGGTGCTGCCTCTGGTCAGTGGGTGCTAGACTGTAATGAGGAACAATGCCGCCCTCCCTCTCTGACCCACCTTTAGCTTTGAGAGATAAGGGTGATCACACCATGAGCCATAAATCCAATCGCTCCTAGGATTGGAAACCTAGAGTTTAGGGAAAGATATCGACCCTCCTGCTGCCGCTGCCTTGGATTTGGGCCAGAAAGGCTGTCAAAAGAACTCCTAACTACCAAACAGCCCTCTCCCCATCTTTCCAGAGGGAATCTGGTCAGAGGTGTACCTTAGCCACTCTGAAGTCTGTCTTTCTGGAGTACCAGGCAAATGTGGAGTAGGACGAGGAAGATACACCAGCCCAAGGGGGTGGTTGATGACGAGTTTCCGTTGTACTTTCCAGAAGAATGATCTGTGCCTTCTGTCAGCAAAAAAGAAAGAAAGAAATCAGTCGCAGGGATTGAGTGAAGTCTCCACATTCTGAATGGAATTCCTTTTTTTTTTAAGTCCAATTCCTCCTTCTGTTTGAAGTTGGATGCTTTGCAAGCAGAATGCAGCTCCATATTTTGTTCCTCGAGGTTTTGGCCTCTGATAAGACAAGTGGACACTCACACAAGTATGAAAGAGAGGAGCCATTTTCTTCTGGAAAAAACATAAAGTAGCGCCTCTCCCATCCTCGTGCAGAAACATCATCTGTGACAACAAATCAGCCCCCTTGTGCTGCAAGCATCCTGCCTTCTCTGTTTAGATTAGAACTTCTCTGCCTGTAATTATTTTTATTTTAATTTTCTGTCACTTTAACAGAAACCAGAGCCTTTCCTTTTCATGTTTTGTACACAACATGTTCATTTGGATAAGATGTTCTTTCCTATCCTCTTTGAGTTTGCCTTTGCTTGTTTAGAGTTCAGTATCAGGAGTTTCTAATATTTCTCCCTCTTCTCCCCCACCCTCTTTTTTTGAGAGCATGTCCCTGTCTTGCTTTATTTGTTTGTGTGAAATTTAGTTTGAAAGGAGATCAGAGAGAGCAGGAGGGGTTTGTAATAAGAGAATGACCGAATGACCCAAAGGCTGATTATCTATCATTAACTGGAGACTCGGTGTACCCAAATTACCAGGAGACCTCAGTCTGCCGGATCCTTACCCGGCCAGAAAGGCAAGCATGGAATGCACTCACTGAAACAGACGCAGGACTTTGCAACTGGGGGCCGCTGCTCACACAACATTTTCTTAAAGAGGTGCCCTTCAAAACTGAACTCTTGTTCAGTGGGCACCGTTTATGAGATTCTCACATGTTGCACACAGGTAGAAAGTTCTGCCTAAAGACTAGCATTCACATTTCTTGAACTAACTTTTTTTGTGTGCTGTTTCGTTTGGGAGCAAAAATTGCAGTTAATTGTCTAAGCTCCAGAGAATATGGAGAAACCAAGCCAAGCTGCTTTTGATCTGCTCATGCTGCTGCACCCACACCTTGTAAAAATCGAGGTTTTCCATTAATATTGACAATAAAAGTGTTTCTTTTTGTTAACCTGAAACCTAACCGTCCTGGCTCAAGTCCCTTGTCTAGGAGCAAAGGTCCTCGAAGAATGTAGAAAAGGTTGGAAAGAAACTGCCAGGGCTAAAGAAATCCATCTATGTGAATACAGAGCACAATTCCCCAGAAATGTGAGTGACATTGCAGTGCAGTATAAAATAGGCCAGGGCTTCGAACCACAAGCACATTTTTTGAGTCACATACATGGCTTTTCCAAAGTCCCACCTTTCAAGTTGCCCTTTTCTCTATTTTACTTTTGCTCCTGTTTTTATCTTAAGACCCAGGCAGTACTGTAATCTGCACTGACTCTCATTCCTTGCTCTGTTCATTGAGTGTGTATGCAAACTCACAGAACACTGAACATCTTCCTTGGAAGAAAATATTGCTAGTAGATTAGATGTCGATTGGGAAAAGATGGACTGTCTGTTCCCATAAAGATTTACAGTCCCAGAAATCCTACTTTGTCTATAGGGTGGCTTTGAGAGGGAATCCACTTGGTAGCAGTGCTTTTGTTTCCATTGGTTTTTGTTTTGTATGTAGTTTACTTAAAAGGGATGCTGATGCGAGAGGTATTTTCTTATTCTTCTATTCTAAAGTCTATATTTCTCTACAAAGTAACAATATCAGATTTACCATGCCTTTTAGGACCAGTATAATGACCCTACTAACTCCCCTTGTGAATACATCACATTTATCTCTTGTGAGAACCTTTCAATATCGACATTTGTTTCCTTCCTGAATAAGTATTTTAGCTTTACTCACTGGAGGCTGGGTATTGTCTGGAATAGCGGGCAAATTACCTAGTTCTCCATTATCAACAAAAAGCTTCCAGGAGACCATGTATGGAACTGTTCCCCTGGAGAGATCTGAACGTTGGTGGCTGGGCAATACTACATAGTCAAATATTTTTCAACCATCTTAAAGATGGATTGCCATCTCCTTCTTGCTCAGACTCAGTCAGTGATGTCAAAAACCGTGTAAACCCAGACATCACTGGAAGGCAAATTAGAAAGGAGAAAAAGAGGAAGAAGAAGAAAGAGAGAAAGGGGTGGGCTTACAGGCACCCACCAAGTCCTGACACACACACACACACATACACACACACACACACGCACACACCGACTTAAGAACTGAAAGATCAGCACGCAGCCCTTCCACAGTCTCCTCAGCAGGCAGACTCCTCCAACACCAATCTCCACTCATCTGTTCTGCATGGGAGAGGGGCAGGAGGACGAAGGGCCACTCACCAAATACCCTGCCTCCAATTTTAAAAGAACTGATCAGAAAATATACGATCGTCTAAGAGCCAAGGGCAGCATTTCCTTCCCTTCCTTCTCGAAACAGACACTAATGTCCAACTGAACTTGATTCTATTTTGTAAACGTGCCCTTTGGGCAACAAAGTGTGAAGCCGCACTCTGATGCCATGTCTTCGACAACCTCAACCTCGATCTCCCAAAAGAGCAGCTAGGAAGGGAGAGGCTACAAAACCCCACTTGAGAGGGATCCTGGGGCGGAGCCCCGGTGGCGTAGTGTTCCCACGGGGACGGAGGTTCAGTTCCAGCAGTGGGGCTGGGCCTCCTACTCCCACCATCGGAGAGCAGTGATGCTCCCCACCCCCCCCCCCCAAAAAAAAAAGAAAGAAAAAAGAAAAGAGAAGGATCCTGGCCACTTCTTCCTCGGGAGTGTTCAAAAGATGCCAGGACTAACTAGCTAAAGTGTTAAATGTCTCCCTCCCAACCTAGGACAGCCAGAGCACTGCTGCTCTGTCACAGGAAGTAAAGTCCTTGGAGTAGGAGCAGTTGAGAGTGCAGCTTCAGCAGCACTTCTGTGTTTTGTTTTTCCTCCATCTTCAGAGATGCTCTGCCTCCAGTTCTTAGCAGTGTCTGGGGCTCATTTGAAATGAAGGCACCTTTGCTATTTAGGGAAATGTTCAAAGTCATTTCTCCTATATTGGTTAGAAAAACAAGGTAAAACTAGATTTAAGAAGTTGCAAAGAGAGTCAAGCCATCGTTCCTGCAAACATAGTGCATGTGGTTAGGGCCTTCTGGCCTGGTTCTTTTCAGGTCCAATTTATTTTGAGTTCGCATGAGCGAAACATCAGATCCAAACTGCCCTGGCCTTTGAAATAATAAATACTGCAAAAGATCTGTATTTTCCCTCAAAGCAGGCTGTAGTTTAAAAATATAGAGAGTGGGGCTGAGCCCCGGTGGCGTAGTGCTTGTGCGCGGGACTGCGGCCCACTGGGACGGAGGTTCATTTCCAGCAGTGGGGCTGGGCCTCCTACTCCTACCACCAGAGAGCAGTGATGCCCCCCAAAAAAACAAGAAAAATATAGAGAGTGTAAACCAGATTGATGGTTCAAGTGATTGCTCACAAGATCACAATGTTTGCAAGGGAGTGCCCAGCCATGCTCTTTGCATCTTGTCCAGGAGAAGTGGGGTGACCAGAAGAGGCAAGAGATGTGGATGCAAAAATAAGCGTTTAAATTCAATAGAGATTTTTAGTCCAGGACATAGTCAGGCAAGGCAGAGTGGGCTCACCATTCGAAACAACCCAGAAAAGGGGCACAGAATCTCATGGCATCTCCTGTGACTGGGATCCCCAGGTACCTGGGAGGAGGGGCACATGGAAGACAGTAGCAGGCCCTCCATGAGGTCGCTCCTGTTGGCACCAAAGGCAGCCCCAAATTGCCATTCTCCAAATTCTCTTGCCATCCCTGAACGAGTGTCCTCTAGAGCCAGTCAGGACCTACGGAGCCCTGACAGCAAAACCAAGGGCTACAGCCGCCACACCCCTCCCACCACTTCTCCTCTCCTCCGCACCAACAGCTCCTCCGTCACCATCAATTCAACTGGGGACAAACCCACGATGACATCTTTGCTGCCATACTTTCCAGAGCAACAGGCTCACTCAGCAGTCCCAGGAGATCTGGAGCTAAATGTGCCAAAGAAGCAACAAAGAATGTGTGTGTGTGTGTGTGTGTGTGTGTGTGTGTGTGTGTGTGGTGGGGTATACATTCAGGGTAGGCTGTACAAGAGCCTTGCCCCTCTTGGTCAATCACTACTGTTAAAGAAACCACTAGCATTGCCCAGTTAGTTCCCTCTCTGCAGGCACGTGAAGTCCCTGAGTGAGTGTCTGAGATTCAAGAACCTCTAAACTCAGAGACAGGACCACAATAATTAGATGATAATAATGCTGCCAGTGAAGATGATGGGCAAATTAACATCTTTTAGAACTTCCACCACCCAAAGCTGTTCATTTATTTACTCTTTTTGGGTGTGATCTGGCCGACTAGGAAGTGATCCACTCTTTTTGTTTGTTTGCTTGTTTGTTTCAGCTAAAAGAGCATGAGAAAGGTTGCTCTTGGCTGGTTCTGGGGCATTCCCTGCTGAGGTCACTCACCCTGTGTGCACAGAACATCCCCAATCCCAACAACAAGCCCTCAACTTAGCACCCTGTCTCCTTCCTTCCAGCCTCCTGAGTCCATCTGGGTTTGAACTACTTCCCCTGAATTGTGTTCCCAGGCTGGCTGCACCCAATCACTTGCTCTGTCTACCTGTTTCCAAGTCCCAGAAGTGTTTTTATAAACAGACTTTTAAAAAACATATCAAATGAAAAAAAACATATCAAATGTCATAGTATTGAACTCCACATATTTACACATCCAGAATTTCCCTCCCTGGTGAGACTGTAAACAGAACACCGTGGACCACACTACCTGTGTTCTTTCCTTGAACAGCCAGGTCTTAAAAGGACTCTCCTCAGGTGGAGAAAACTGCAGACCCTCTCTGGCTTAGGGTGGAAGCTTTACGTTGCAGTGAGTTGGCGTTGCCGAAACACAAATACAAGACTGCTAGGAAAAAGAAACTGCTTACTCTTCCCCCCCAGTCTCTGACTGAAGACACTGAGAACCTGCAGGCCCGCGCCTTGCCTTGCCTTCCACCGAAGTGGTAGAATGGACCCAGGACAAACGCTTTGCTTGGGTTTTTAAGGACTCCCCTTGCCTGTGGCCCAGATTTCACAAGCATGGAAACATTGTTCAGGAGGGGAACTGGGGGTTAGTCCTGAGAGTCCTACTTCCTTACAGAACAGCACTTGGTGCTGGGAGCATCCTCCATTTCCAGTGACTCCTGCCTTCTTCAGAACTTCCCATCCCAGTGGCCAGAGAAAGGGCCTGCGTCCCTAAAACTTCAGGTGTCAGGAGCCTGGGTCCTTCCTTGTGGTCCTGTGTGGGCTTTGCCTAGTTCCAAAGTGCGAGATCCAAGATAGAATGTTTTTGGTCAGGCCCATCATTGAGTCCAGGCCACCCAGTCTCCTACCCCTTCCGCTATCCTCTCCCTCTAACTCTCCTCTTCTCTTCCTCTGGTTGGCAGGCTTCTCCACGTGGGACTCCCCCAGGTTGGGTCCCCAATCCAACAGCAGCTTCCCTTGGTATTAGGGACCCAAGCCCTGGGGGTGCTTTCAGCTCCTTCCCAAGTCCCCAACCCTGGAGTTCTCCAAAGACCCTCACTGGTAGCGGGTGCGCAGGCCCAGCCGCCCAAGAGGAGGCCAGTAACTTACAAACGGTGATCCACTTTCTGTTGTAATGCGTTCAAGATCACCAAGGCGAGCAGTCTAAACATCCACGAGCCGTCCTCCCCGGCTGCCTCTTAAACTGGCGTTTAATGGTTCCTCCCCATAACTAAACCTGCTTTCCACAGATGCCCGCTTTTATGGGGGCGGCAGGAATGCAGAGATATATTTATATGTTTGTTCATAAAAACTGGAAAATAAGCTCTGAACACGCTGTAAAAAATATTCAGTTACTTACCAAACAGGCTAGTTAAACCATGGGAACACCGCTATTCGACACACCACCGATTCAGGCAACCGAGGTGCCAACGCTTTGAAATCACCCCCACGGTCTACCTCGGGATGGACGTCGCTGAAGAATAAAGAAAACAGGAGCGTTTGCCGTGGCACCATCCTCCCACCGCCACAGGGTCTCAAGGAAGGCCTAGAAGAGGAGAGTCTTGAGAACATCAGCCCCCACTCCTCCCCTGTCCTGGCCCCCGGCCCCGGAAGGCAAGAGCCAAGGAAGGAGCGGAGGTCTCCAGCCGCCCGCGAGGCCCAGCGGTCGCCTTCCCAGCCACGGGGCGGGCTGACCCAGGCAGCGGGGTTCCTTAACCAGCCTTTGTGGGGACCCCGCCTCCTACCGTCTCGGCTGGCGACCCCCTCCCGGAGTCGGCTCCCTCCTTCTCTGGTCTCCATCGCCTACCTCCCACTTTAAAAAAAACGGTTTCTTTCTTTTAGTCATGGAAGCCCGAGGAGTGATGCTGTCCCTGGTAGGAGATTCTTCAATCATCCGGACTGGGGGGCAGGGGTGGTGGGTGGGGGGGCGCGGAATTTAATGGCGAAGCATCTGTTAAACACTTGCATTAACCTCGAGCTGATAAAAAAGGTTTGTTTTTTTTTTTAAGCCTGCCCCACCCCCCTTCGTTTTAATTATCTTATGATTATGAAGGGGCAGCCAATCCCGAAAGAGAACCTCGGCAATTAGCAACTTGAACATCAAAAAAGTTTTATTGCGGAGAGCTGGAGGCGCCGCCCCCGCCGCCCCGGGATTGGCGTGCGGAGCCTCTGACGACATATATTAACCCGAGTTGCCCTCAAGATGTGGCTGTACATGGAGCTCGGCTGCGGGAGACGCTCGCGCCCCTCGCCGAGTCCCACCCCGGCCCGCCGCCGCCGCCGCCGCCGCCGCCGCCGCCGCCCCGGAAGCTCTGGGCTGCTGCGCAGACCCCTCGGACAATCGGACTCGTCACCTTCGCGCCCCACCAGCGACCAGCGGCCCTAGATCCATCCCCCCCAAGGAGAGGATCTGAGAAAATGGATGCACGGAGATCCCTCTGAAATTTTTTTCGAGAGCGCACCGCAGAAGAGAGGACGCGTCCCTCGCGGCTAAACGCACATTCAAGGATCAAAACAATAACCATCACCCCCCCCCAAAAAAAAAACATTAAAACAATAAGGGCCCAAGAATCCAGACCGGGCTTGTGGGGGGAGGAAAAGGGGCGGGAAGGGGAGGGTCGCATGGAGGTAGCTTCGCGGTGAGCAGTCCTCCCCGCCGCCGCGTTCCCGGCTGGGCCGGCTTCGCCTGCCGCGGCCCGACTCCCGCCCCGGACTCCCGCACAGCGTCCGCGCCGTGCCGCCAGCTCCCGTGGACCCCGGGCCCCGCGACCGGGCAGAGCGGCCTCGCGGCAGCCGGGCCCCCTTTGCATGCGCACGAGCGGACGCCGCGCCTCCGCAGCTGCCCGCCGAGCAGGAGCCGGCACGGGGGGCGCGGAGTGGGGCGGGCGCCGCAGGCGGAGGCGGCGACCAGGGGCGCACGGTGCCGGGGCCAGCTCTCCGCACCCCATGGGGAGTCGGCGGCCGGGGCGCTGCTGAGGCGGGCCCCGCGGGCCAGGCGGGGGCCCCGGGCTGCGGCAGCCCCCTCTGCGGCTGCCGGGCCGGCCCGGGCGCCCGGGGGCCCGGAGGCGCGGGCTGGGGCCGGCCGCCCGGCACCGAAGCCGGGGCCCGGGCCGAGGGCGCGGCTGGGCTGCGTGCCCGCTGGGGCGCGTGGAGGGGCCCGCCCGGCGAGATGAGTCTGGTGGGGGGCTTCCCCCACCACCCGGTGGTGCACCATGAGGGCTATCCGTTCGCCGCCGCCGCCGCCGCTGCCGCCGCCGCCGCCGCCAGCCGCTGCAGCCACGAGGAGAACCCCTACTTCCACGGCTGGCTCATCGGCCACCCCGAGATGTCGCCCCCAGACTACAGCATGGCCTTGTCCTACAGCCCGGAGTATGCCAGCGGCGCCGCGGGCCTGGACCACTCCCATTACGGGGGGGTGCCACCCGGCGCTGGGCCCCCGGGCCTGGGGGGGCCGCGCCCGGTGAAGCGCCGGGGAACCGCCAACCGCAAGGAGAGGCGCAGAACTCAGAGCATCAACAGCGCCTTCGCCGAACTGCGCGAGTGCATCCCCAACGTGCCGGCCGACACGAAACTCTCCAAGATCAAGACGCTGCGGCTGGCCACCAGCTACATCGCCTACCTCATGGATCTACTGGCCAAGGACGACCAAAACGGCGAGGCGGAGGCCTTCAAGGCAGAGATCAAGAAGACAGACGTGAAAGAAGAGAAGAGGAAGAAGGAGCTGGTTAGTACTCTCGGGGCGATAGGGGACTGTCAGGCTAGGGTGCTCTGGGGTGGGGGTGTGGGACTGGCCCTCCAGGCCTCTTTCCAATTGGGCTGGACGGTAGCATCCCACGTTCTTGGGTCTCCAGTGGAGCCAAGGCTGTTTGCATCAGGTTGTAGAGATGGTTTGTTGCCCAGGTGGAGGAGATGGGGGTGGGGGGCGCTGGCAGTCAAGAGGAGCTTAGGGACATGGAAAAGCAGTCTTCTGCTTTCCTAATGACCGCTGGCCCCACTCAGTCGCTTAAAGTGGCCCTTCATCTTCGCATCGCTCTGGGCCCCTTCACTCAGTGCCCTTTAGAGCCTTCATTTGCCATCCAATCTGATCTTGCTTTCAGATATTTCTAAAAAAAAGAAAAAATCGCCCAGGAACGCTAGTTTGCAATTGTTACACTGTTGATCATATTTCCCACCCTCCCCCAACCTCCTGATTCTGAACCCTAAGAGAGTTTTCTAGTTGGTCTCCTGTGTTTGAAAGAAGCAAAGGTAAACATAAAAGCAAATACTTTTAACTTCCAAATGCACCTCCAGTTTCTCTTTAGCAATGAAGTTAAGGGCTATTTTCCGGATGAGTGTGTCCTCTGGTGTTTCTGTACATCTTACTAGCTTTTTCAAAAGGAAAGAGAGCAAATATTACTCTGGTCGTTGTTACTCTTGGTAACAGTACTAGGTGCCCATAGAGTCATATGTGTTCAACATTCAAGACAGGACGGGTGCACCGAAGGTCGTGGAATAATTTTATTTGTCGCAGTTTTTCTTTGGGGCCTGCAGTCCTTGGGTTGCTACATAATGGAGGGAACTCCCAAGTGAGCAGGCATGTTAGAGACCTTGGGGGAGAGGCACAGCTGAGGAGAGGGCTCAGAGCCCCTGGCAAAGCCCAGGTCCTGGTGGAGCGGGGCCTTGGCCTCATCTTCCCTAGAGCAAGTAGCTGGGATTGGATGGGAAACCGAGGACACTCGTTTTAGCCCCAGCTCTTGATAATGCCCCAGTCAAAGAAGAGGCTTCCAGCTCCGCCATCAATACGGTGAAAGCAGCCAGTTGTTTAGAAATGTGCTGAGCCGGTGGCCAAGCATTGTGCAGCGTGGGGGATCCCTGACTGTAGCTAGGGAAAGGCCTAAAAGTGGGGCATAGACCTTCCCCCTCTCTCCATCTTCACACACACACTCCCAATACTCCTCCTCCCACCCCCCCCTTTCGCGAGCTCCTCGGGCTAACGAAGCGCTGGGGTAGCGGGGTAACAGAGAACCGGGTGCCCCTCTTTGAATTTCTCTTTCTCCTCCCTTCCCCATCGTCTCCCCTCTGCCCAGAATGAAATCTTGAAAAGCACAGTGAGCAGCAACGACAAGAAAACCAAAGGCCGGACGGGTTGGCCGCAGCACGTCTGGGCCCTGGAGCTCAAGCAGTAAAGGAGGGAGAGCAGGAGGAGGAGGAGGAGGAGGAAGCAAGCGCGAGCTAGCCAAGCCGGAGCCGAGGGGCCTGACACCGACCCAGGACTCCGGCCAACCCCTCCACGCTGCGCTCCGAGGACTTCTTGCATTTGGATTCATCCGGTTTATTTATGTGCAATTTCCCTCGCCGCTCTTTGCCCCCTTTGAGGAAACCGTTCCCTACCACCCCCTCCCCCCAGAAAGTGGATATTTGAAGAAAAGCATTCCATATTTTAATATGAAGAGGCTACTCCCGCGTGGTAAGGGATCCCATCATCTGTCTTGTAGATTCTGTGTGTGAATGTACCCTCCCCTCCCCTTGTAGACATCAGCGTTGCCCCCGCCCCAGCCGCCGAACCCTTTCCAGCTAAAGACAGCGGACACTAGTGCCTATGTGAAGTATATCTTTTGGGCCGTTTGGATATAAATATTCCTAGGGACTACAAAGTTTTATTTCAATGCAGAAAATGGGGCCACTAACATTCGTTCGGGGTCAGTTCTCGTGCTGTCGTTTCATCTGTGGTTATTTCTTATTGGAAGATGTTTCCAGCAGCTACTTGTTTTGTGCACTTCCGTCCTCTAAAAATAAGTGAAATTTAATTAATATGGAAGGTGTAAACATTGTAAGTATTCAATAAACCACTGTGTGTGTTTTTTACAAAACCCCCAATCTTTTAATGGTTGATACCTCAAAAGAGTTTTTGAAAACAAAGCTGTTATATTTGTTTTCATACTATTTAAAATATTCAGAAGTAAACTAAATTATCATGATGGCCTCTACTTTTATTTAAGAGAGTCAATGGTTGCGACCAGTCCTAAACGTGATGCCGGTATGGTACGAGCAGGCCCAAAAAGGCTTCTTAAGGAAAAAACGTCCTTGCTGAAAATTCTTCCACAGGGCATCTGCCCTTTATCTCCTTCCCTTTGCAGCCCCCATGCCTGAGCCAGCCCAGGGGAATGCGATCTTTAGGGGAAAGTTCTGGGCCTGACAACTGACGGAGACAGTTTGCTCAGAGGTGGAATTCTAGGGGGTCAAAGTGGAAAGACAGCAGAAGGTATTTCCCTGTATTCTACCAAGAGGATTCTCCTCTGAGCAAACTCTGGGTCTTGGGTTGGTGGGGGAGGGCTTTCAGGAAAAATCTATGATTAGGTAACTGGGAATTTGACGTAAAGTAAGCAATGGAGAACAAGACCACAAATTTAAAAGGTAGAGTTACATTTACAAGGAGCTACAGGGAACTCAATTGTAGGCGGCTGAAGTCTTCCGGCTGCAGCCCAGTGGAGCCCAGCGCCAGTCTTCCTCCTTCGGCTGCTTCCCTCCCTTCTTCCCGGGACTGCCGGCCCGCCCGCGGCATCACCGGGTCCAGGGAGCGCTTGGGTCCCTCTGGCTCAAACACATCCCGAAATAAGTCCGGAAGGCTTCCAGTGCAGGAGCCCGAATCTGTTTTAGGAACTGGAGAAATTGAAATGTCTTAGAGGATTCCGCAGAGCGTGTGGGAAGCCGAACGGAATTTCTGGGCGATGGGAAGAAAGGTGAACATACTCAAAAGCTGTTTCTTGCAGGAAACAAGCACCTATATAAGCCCAGAGGGCTTCCATCTTGGATCCCACCTCCGGTCTGATGTTCACACCTCGGTTGCGGGGACAGACCCTTCACCCCAGTCTCCCTGGAATTCCCACCTGGAGCCCTCCGCCTGAAACTGACCCAGCCAGGCCCAGCACAGGCGAACTCGCCAAGGTCCCGGGAGAGAAGCGCGGGGCTCTGCGGGCGTCTTCTGCCGGCGGCTGACAACGCCGGGGCGAGGGGTTAGAACAACTCGGCCAAAGCGATCTGAACTTTCTCCCCTAGGGTCAGCGGGCGCTGGGCCGGCCCGGTGGGCGAGACGCTGTGTTTACTGACACTTGCCTTTGTTTATAGCACTGGGGGCAGGGGAGGGGGGGGGCGGCAGGAGGCGCGCCCAGATTTTCTGTTATTCTCAGGATCTCTGTCCATTTGACTGAGTGACTTCCACCTCCTCCTGCCTCCCACCTCTTTCTGCACCTCACTTTTTAGAAACTCTCAGGAGGAAGACACTAGGCCCTGGAGGTGGCCAGAGGAGTGGTGGAGGCAGTGGTGTTTTCTAGTGAGTTTTCACGTCCACTTGTGCCTGTGCGGGCCTTTATCTCCTCTGGGCCCTACATGTCTGGCTGGCATAAGCCCCTGGTTCTCATCTACTACATGCTAGCAGAGAAGAATCAGGAAGGCAGTGGCATTTATCTGTCTGTCTCATCAGCATGCTTTTTAAAACAGTAAAAATCTGGACTCTTTGACCTGAGCCAAGCTATACCTCCTCTGGCCTGCCATGCGCCACCTCCCCAGCAGCACCCCACTCTGCTTCTCTCAGAAACCCCAACCATCTCAACAGCCCAACTAGCTGGACAGCTAGTAGGCCCAACACTTTGGTCTGCAGGACACCCTGACATTCCAGGTTGTCAGAGCTTCTGTCTGCGCCATATCCCAATTGAGCCCCTTCTCCCCTTCCCCCATTATCCATCACTGCCCAGAAGTCCCAACTGCCAGTGCTCCCAGCCCCCTACATCTTAGCTCTCTGTCCCAGAGGTGAGAGGAGCAGGAGCTCAGGCTCCGGGTTCTTCCAAGTTCCGTGTTTTTCTCTTCTACATACGTATTACTCTTCTAACTACCATTCTTCTTTGCTTCTTAAAAAAAAAAAAAAAAAAAGCTGTTGCCGAACTCCTGCCTTGTGGGACCGGCTAAAAGGCCTCCGTTTTAATTGCTCGGATAATGTGGTTGCTGCCATTTTGTTAAGAGCAATCACTCCTGCAGCGAAATCACAAGCGCTCTAGACAGGCCGGAGCCGACAAAAATGTAGGATTTGACGTTAAAAGCTAAATGGGAAGCCGGGGCGGCGGAAGGTAAATTGATGGTCGATCTGGCTGTCAAGGCCCTGGCCCCAGACCGCCAAGTGGGCCGAGTGCCTGATAACCCTGGAGCTGAAGAGGGGGAGGGGGCTGTGTATGTGTGTCTGTGCGCGCGCGTGTTATTGCTACAGACCCATTCTCAGTGGCATTTGGAAAAGAGTTGAGAATATTCTGTAGAGTGGGGTTTGCTCCTGGTTGCAATTTTCCTCCCCAACCCCCCCCCCCCCAACGTGAGGGCACTGACAACAGCATCAAAGGTTTTTTCAGATCTAGCAAGGAAGATCTTAGCAAGGAACACCTTAGGGTTCTGCTGCCTTCTGAATCCCCGGCTCTGTGGGAAGCCTCAGGGAAGTGGGGTCACCTGGGATAGGTCCTCCAGTGGAGGCTGCCCTCCTCCGGTTTCCAAAGACCTGGCAGCTAGCAAATTTCCAATAGAATGTGCATGCAGTTGTGACCCAGGGGAAAGCAGTCTCAGGCTTCCTTAGAAACTGTGCTGAATCCAAAGTACAGGTGGAAACCGAAATGGGCCTGGACCCTTCCGGAGCTGAGTCTCTGCTCTGATCCTTCACCTGGCAGGAAGATTGGGGGTGGGGGGGGGAGGTGGTAGTAGTTGGGAGTACTTAAAAATACGGGCAAACAGATTTGTAGGAAGGGGTGAAGCTCAGAAAGCCACTGAGTTCAACGACTAAGTCAAGAGCGGGGGGAGGGGACGTCTAGGAGTGTATTCCAGTAAGGTTGGTTTTCAGTTAGAACCCTGTAGCCTTGCAAAGGCCTGGAGTATGGACCAGAGCACAGTGAGTCCTTAAAAAAAGCCACGAAGGCCAGGCCTCCGCTTATACTACAGGTCTACAGTGCCGAAAACTGCTCAACGAAGGGGTTTTAAGGAAACACGATGCCTAGTGCTGATCACAGCAGCTTCAAGTTTTCTCTTCCGCTATATGGAAAGCTCCCTTCCATCCTCCGTGCTTGTGAGTTTCTAACACCTGGAAGCCTGGGTTTGGAAAACAGCCTGGCTGAAGATTACCAAGTGCATGGATCTGGAAAGACGCCTTTGGGCCTGCAGTCAAGAACAGGACTGAATCTAGACCCTGGGCACTAGCGGTCTTTCCTGGGTCTGTGTGTGGAGATCAGTGGGTAATGGTTATATGTCGGCCTGTGAGCTACATGGTCTGTGCTTCCAAACCACCAGTAGCTCCGGAGGAGCAAGACTGGGTTTTCTACTCCCTTAAAGAG
>PVJH01016281.1:0-50960 GCA_004026705.1 Nesogale talazaci
AAAGTTAAGATTATTTGTAGAGTGTGAAATCTGGCTCAAATCCAGATCTGCCCCTTATTATTAGCTAGGTGAGCCTGTTTCTTCACCTATAAAATTAAATCATACTGCCTCCTTTCTAATGTTGTTTTAATTATTTTAAAAGTTCATATGTGGTGGCATTCATTACACTGATTGAGAAAGTCTAAGGAAAGTTATATATATATTCATACTTTTTGCCATATTCCTGTTCCCCTCTCACCCTCCCATCTAACACTACCCATTAAGAATGTAGAATAACTACTCCCACCACTGGAGAGCAGTGATGCCCCCCCCAAAAAAAAAGAATGTAGAATAAGAAGTACGACCCATATTCAATCACACGGCTTTTACCAGCCAGTCCCTTCATTATATAAACATCGGGCTCAAGCTTTAAGATGACCACTATCAGAGCCCAAGTGATTATGTGGCGGGCTGCTAACTGCAAGGTCAACACTTTGAAATCCCCAGCCACTCGGTAGGAGAAAGAGAAGCCTTTTTCCTCTCATAAAACGTTCCAGTCTCGGGCTGAGCCCCGGTGGCGTAGTGGTTGTGCGCGGGACTGCGGCCCACTGGGTTGGAGGCTCAAATCCAGCAGCAAGGCTGGGCCTCCTACTCCCACCACCAGAGGGCGGTGATGCCCCCCAAACAAACAAACAAACAAACGTTCCCGTCTCAGAAACTCACAGAGGCAGATCCACCCTACAGGGGCCACTCTATGGCTGCGAGAGTGGTTTGGTTTATTCCCCTCTTATCTCTGCTCTTCAGTTGTGCTCAAGCATTTCCGGTGAGCCTCTGTGCCAAAGGAAGCTGTTCCCTTTGATTTCCTGGCTGAGAACAAGGCCAGACAGGGGGTACCCCCAACCTTCTACAGGGGCTTCAGTTTGTCATTTGTGGCCCAGAAAACCCAGCAACTTCCGTCTGTCCTTGCCATGGTGCCAAATAAGTGAACCCTGCTTTGCTGGATGGGTTCTCTGTCCTCAAGACACCTTCCTGGGCTGCTTGGCCTTTACATTGTTTTATAACCTCTCTCTTCCTCTTTAGCTAGGCTTTTCCTTTCTTGTTTCACCTCAGACCCATCCCTTTTCCCCTCTCTTTTGGGGGCGCTGGCATCACTGCCCTCTGGTGGGCGAGGGAGGCCCAGCCTTGCTCCTGGAGAGCTGCTGCTGCATTTGAACCGCCAAGCCAGTGGGCCGCAGTTTCGCACTCAACCACCACGCCACCGGGGCTCAGCCCCACTTTCCCCCTCTTGTACGATTGTTTTCCCTTCCAATCTTTCATGCAATTGGTTCAATCGAGCAGGTAGAACATCACAGATAAACAAGTGACTTGTCAGTTTGCCTGGGACACACGAGACCAAGTGCCATTCCATGGGAACAAGGAATTCATCTCTGCCACTCCCACGATACCGGGCAAGGTCCCCTTTTGTATCCCAAAGGAGCAGACATACATGTAGTATTGGCAGGTTGTTTGTTGACGATCCCTCAGGTGCTAAAAGAGAAAAAGGTTCTCTTCCACTGCCCCTTCTAGCCTGACCACATTGTTCTGATCTCCACTCCTTGAGCAGGCCCCGGGCCAAAGCTAATGGGTGTGGATCGAAGTAACAGCACCTCCAATGTCTCCTACACCAACTTCTTCCTGGTGGGTTTTCCTGGGTTACAAGAATGGCGGTCCCTCCTGGTCCTCCCTCTTACCATCCTCTATGTGACCATCATGTGTGCCAACGCCCTGGTCATCCACACGGTGGTGACCCAGCGGAGCCTGCACCAGCCCATGTATGTGCTCATCAGCTTGCTACTGGCTACCAACATCTGTGCTGCCACCACGGTGATGCCCAAGATGCTGCAGGGCTTTGTGCATTACGCCAACCCCATCTCGCTGCAGGCCTGCTTGGCCCAGATGTTCTTTATCTACTTCACCCTCCTTCTGGACTACAATCTCCTGCTGGCCATGGCCCTGGACCGCTATGTGGCCATCTGCCACCCCCTCCGCTATACTGACCTGATGACCTCCCGCCTGCTGGGCCTGCTGGCCGTGCTTGCCCTGACACGGAGCCTGGGAGTGGCAGTGCCCTTGGTGGTGCTCACATCGCAGGCGCAGTTCTGCCGGACCGCCGTGATTCGGCACTTCACCTGTGAGTACATTGCACTGCTGAGCATAGCTTGTGGGGACCTGACCTTCAACAACAGGCTGGGGTTAGCTATTCGGCTAATCACAGTGACCTTTGACCTGACCCTGCTGGGAACCTCCTACACTCGAATCATCTACGCCGCCTTCAGGATCTCCTCGGGGGGCGCCCGGGCCAAGGCCTTGAACACGTGTGGCTCCCACCTGCTCGTGATCCTCACCATCTACCTCTCTGGTCTCTCCACGTCCATCGTCTTCCGAGTGGCCAAGACGGTATCTCAGGACGTCCAGAACCTGCTCAGTGCCATCTACTTACTGCTCCCAGGAGCCTTGAATCCTGTCATTTACGGAGTGAGGACAAGAGAGATCCGGCAACATGTTGAAAAGATGTTCTGTGGGAAAGAATCTGCCTAGGAGCGTGGGGGGGAAAGCCAGAGGTGGCCGAGCATGAGCTGCAGGGGCCCTGTCAGAGTAAGAGGACTTCATCGCCTTTGGAAATGGAAACTGTGCTTTCGGGGTGTAGGAGACATGCGGGTGGGACTAAGGGCAGGTGGAAACGTAGATTATGGGATCGCTAGCAGATCCATCGGTGGCCCACTACTGCTTGCTTGATTTCTTAGAGCCTCTTTGCTTCATTCCAATAATAAAATTGATTTTATCTATCTATCTCTTTTCATTTCTGTGGCTTCCCCAAACTCTGGAGGAAGCCCCACATACTATCCAGATGTACGGGGCTTCACTGAAATTGTGTAAACTATGTAGCCCGCACCTGTCCTGCACACTCAATACGAAGCAACTCCAGAGTCCAGGCTCTCCTGGCCATGCAGTCTCTCCTAAATAGGATCAAAGGCTACATGAAGCTGAGCCCTGGTGGTGCAGTGGTTGTGTGCAGGGTGCGGCCCACAGGGTTGGTGGTTCAAATCCAGCAGCAGTTCTCCAGGAGCAAGGATGGGCTTCCTAACTCCCACCAGGGCAGTGATGTGGGGTAGAAAAAAAGACTACATGAATCTCCAGTCTCACCACGACAAGCAAGCCTTGGAACATTAGAATCCAGTATTAGATCGAGTGACAAAGTTCTAGACACAGATGTGGCCCTGGTCTGCAGTTCCTGGGCTCACAAAAGTCAGGCCTACCTGAAGTGCCTAATCTAGCGCATACACACAGGACAGATCCTGCCCTAGGGTTCCTGATTTGACTCAGACACCTAGACCAGGTTTTCTTTGACGCCCAAAACCAAACCAAAGAATACACTTCCCTGATTTGAGTTGCATCTCACCCAAACCTATATCCTATTCCCCTGCTGGCCAGCGAGATCTAAAATGCAGTCTGTTATTTCCAGCTTCCATGCCTTCAACAGTTCTGTCATCTTTGGAATAGAATCCCATCTCTGAAGTGGGCCGCCCAAGGTTCCCATGATGTGCAACAGCGAATTTCATCTACTGAAAGTCTGTAACTGATGGGAAACGGAATTTTCCCAAGTGTGATAGTGAAGACTTTGTCAACTAGACATACTCTAGTTGTGAAGGGAGGGATGGGTATAGCCCACCTCCATCAGCCCACAGTCTGATGACACCTCCTGGGGCGTGTGGACTTTTGTATGAGAGAAGTCCTGAGGAGAGCCGAGCTCCTTCTTGTTCCTTCACCTTCTGCTTGATTTGGATTCTGTGTCTGGTTCATCAATCTCATATTGTGTCACTTGCCAAACCAAGGAGATGTCCTTAGAATGCCTACCTTGGATTCATTGACCTCTGTACCCCCAGTCTGTGGCGTCCTACCTCATCATCCTACTTCCTGTTGGCCAGCATTCATAGCTGCACAAGACAGGAAAGTCCCCAGCTTACATATGACCTATGGGTTTCAATCAGACTGGACTGATCTGCTTCTACAACGATGCAAGCTATCTCTTGGTATAACTCTGTTTCTATAGACAAGCACATACAAACATCATGGATTTTGCTTCTCTGGAGAAATCAACCTACCCCACCATGTACGTGGAAATTAAGCAGCACAAAGCTAACTAACCAACGGATCAAAGAAGACTTCCCAAGGGAGGTGTGGTAGTTACATAATCTGGTGACCACTTGAGAGCATTAAGCGTGAAAGGGTCAAGTTTAGCCTCATTTGGAGACGCTACAGAGATAAATGGCTCATTAGAAGCGGGACACACACACTCTGTGCTTGGTATTCCTGGTGCCAAGATACATGGAGCTATGCTAGAGCCCTGAAGCTGGAGGAACCATGCAGAGATCCACGCCAGCGCTACGATGCTTCTACTGCCACTGGATCCACAGACCTTCCACTCGCTGACCTGTGATCTTCTGGCACTCAGTGTCACTGCATGTGCTGTATGAGTCTGAAGAGGAATGTGTAGACTGGTACTGAACATATGGGCTAATATTGAACTTGTGGACTTGATCTGGACTGGGGTGTTTTCTTAATGTATAATTACTCTTTATATAAATCTCTTTCCTATGCACATGTGCATGTCTATGAATTTGTTTCTCCAGTCAACCTAGACTAACATATTATGGTACCTTGAGAGTAGGTAACTAGAGAAACAAATCATAAAGATGGAGAATGGATGTTCGACCTCTACCCCCTGGTAGTTCTTCGTGTTTGGCTAGCTAGAGGTCAGCTACGGCCAGACAGTTTACTAGGTTGTTCTCTGGAAAGAACATGGCGAGTTAAAGTTTTGATTCTTTTCTTTGGTTTTTGTCTTTGGTTATTCCTGTTTGAAATTATCAGAGTGAATGTGATTAATGTATATTTTGAGCTCAAGGGATGAAATCACCCCTTGAATTTCTCAGAGACCATGTCGCTTAGTGAAAACATCTGGCAGACAGGAAGCTTGGTTCTGGCTTGATTCCGTCAGAGAAGTAAGGCATATTTTGTATCAATTGAATAGTTTAGATAAGGACAAAGATAAGCTCAATAAGGATTGAACTTGACTTGTTTTAAGAATTTAGTATCTGATTCTACTTTGTTTATAATGATTTCTTCTGCTTATTGTTGTCGATATAATGATTGACAGAAATGATTATTGGGAAGTATAAAAATAGAGACTTTTTGGGCTGAGCCCCGGTGGTGTAGTGGTTGTGCGCGGGACTGTGGCCCACAGGAGCAAAGGCTGGGCCTCCTACTCCCACCACCAGAGGGTAGTGATGCCCAAAAAACAAAAAAAAATAGAGGCTTTTTAAGTCTTGTCTTCAGCCATTAAAATTTAAATCTTTAAATGGGTTAGGGCACACCGGCAAGACGTCTGTGACAAGCTAAGCCCCATCCGGTGTCTTGGGTGTTTAGGACATGTGAAGGTGAGGGGACTGGCTTAGGGGGATGTTGACAGATTGAAATAAAAAAAATTGAACTCTTTGGATTTTTGAATTTTGAATTAGTGGTTTTGGTCAGAAGGTGGGAAAAGTCTGGAACCATGAAGAAATCCTCTCTCTAGGGCTGAATGTTAAAGGGAGCCTCCGGGCGGGCTGAAATGCCTGCTAGGTAATCACCTAGATTCACTTGAGTGGATGTGGGAGAAATGTAGCCATGAAGAGAAGGATTGAGTCTGGCCATTCACATCTGTGGACCTGGCTTACAAGAACCAGAGAAGATGAGAGTGGGTTGGCTGGTCTGATGTTTATGGAGTTGTGTGGAACCCGGGTCTATGGCATCACCTAGCCCAAAGATTATGAGAACTAAATATATTATACATGGCAGACATTAAACAACCCTCTGTGATCCACTTGACTTTGACTCATAGACAGTGCTACACATAGGTTTCAAAGTCTGTAAATCTGTATAGGCTCAGATAGCTTTATCTTTCTCCTGTGGGATGGTTGTTGAACATGAACCACAATCTTTGTGGTTAACAGTGCAACGTTTACCTGACAGTGTCGCCAGAGCTCCTTATTAAACACGTGCTATACCAATGTGAGGAATATTATTTTTTTAACTTTAAATCAGTTTATTGACACAGAACACAACACACTTCCCTCCCTAATATCCCCCACCCCCTCACCCAAACTAGATTTCGCCCCCTTCATTGCTCTTAGAATATGCTGTTCATTGACAACCAAAAGACAGGCCACCTCTACCAAGTCTCCCCTGGGTCCTGCTGTAGACACAGCTCAGCCTGCCTGGGAGGGCTGGAGACTGTCACTGCCCAGGCAGCCAGACCCTAGGAGCAGACCGGGCACCCCAGGGCCTGACGACCTCTTCCTTCTCTGTTCTCCAGGACCCAAGGAAGGAGGCCTTGGGTCCACAGCTGGGAGCTAGAACACCTGGCGCTAATTTGAGAATTGGTATTTAGGAGGTGGTTTTTTTGTTTTTGTTTTTTAAGATCCAGGCCCCTACTTAAAAAGCTCTGGTGGCGGGAGTGAGTGTCAACATCCCCGTTTAAAATGCACTGATAACATGAAACAGATAAGCCATCTTTCACCAGGGTCAGAACGTCACCAAGCTGTAACAGAGGGGTCAGCCCTGCTTGCTTCAGGCAGACACAAACGCACAAAGAAGCCTAGATGGAGTGTCAAACAACTCCAGGACACTGCCAGGGGCTGGAAGCCTACATCGAGGTGTCCCTGGGGTGTGAGAAGCATGGAAAGAAAAAATACATGGAAAAAAGCATGGAAAAGAAAAGCATGGAAAGAAAAAAGTTTTCAAAAGAAGGCCCAACTCGACAGCAGGGGCACGAGGCCTGGCAGTGCTGCTCTCCTGGTGCCCCCTCTAGGCACTGTCCTCCCCAAGGTTACTAGAGCACACCACACAGCGCAGTTTAAAAAGCTAATGCCAGTTCATAAACATCTTCATTTACTATTGGTGATTACATGTGAATAATATGTTTATACTGTTCTTTATGGAAAACAATTTCAACGAGTCACCTCCGAGAACACAAAAGGCAGCCCTCACCCTGAGCCCCTCAGCATCCTTCCCACGACGGCAAGGAGCACCACCGCAGTCCCAAGGCTGCCTGCCCTGCCCCGTTTCCCCAGCTGGCTCTCGGGCAAAGGGCCTCCATGACCTTTAGTCCTCGTCGGACAAGTTTGGGTCCTAAGGATAGACCATGAACATCACGTCTGGCCGCGAAGGGACACACAGATGGCCTGGACGCACAATCTCAAAGCCCAGGAAGCTGAAAGTCTTCAGGAGTGGAGCTCTGTCTTCCCGGCCCTTCCTGAAGCAGACAAAGATGTAGTTCACGCTCATCTTCTCTTCAGTGAATTCCAGTAGTGCTAACAATCCTTCTTTGCTGCCATCAGCTAATAATCCATCCGGGATTTCTACAAACAGGCTCTGGCTGGACAGGACTGCATCCCAAGAGGAGGCCTTCACCTCAGTGACCTCATACTGGAAGTGGATGATGTGAGGTTTTCCATCGTTCACAGGGAGGTCCCGGGTCACAGTAAGCTTTTCGTCCTTATATATTAGAGCTGAGAGAGAAGGATCCCTGCTGGCCCCTCGCCCACCAGGGATCTTCGACAGTGGGTGAGGGGCATCAGGAGCACCACCGAGGCCCGGAACAAGGTGCCTGCAGCACTGGAGCTGGGGACCGCTACGCAAAGGCAAAATACTGCTGTCCTGGGTGCTTATCATCCTCGGCGGCTCTGCTCAGGGTGGGAGGAGGTGGCGCAGGGAGTGAGTGGGAGGCTGAGTGGGTGAGTGTGGGGTCGCACGTGCGGAGCCGATGCTGCAGGCTAAGTCCCTGTCAGGCCGCGGGCCGTGAGCCCTCCTCCTGCCTCAGCGAGCGCCTGCCTCCCACTGCGAGGAATATTATTAAAGACTGGATTAAGTCATAGAGATTTCTTCCCAGAAATTGTTTAATGCTTCAGATATACCAGCCAGGTACTCTTTCTTTGTAGCGTTAGTCAAAAACCAAATCTGGTCTACAATCTTTTGGGGATAGGCTCAGGTGTACACATCAACAGAGAAAAGATTGAAGTGGTCAAGAATTTCTTCTTACACGGGTCCAATACCAACACGCGTGGAAGCAGGAGTCGAGAAATCACACATACTGCTTGAGCGACTCTCCTGCAAAAGACATCTTCAAAATGTTAAAAAGCTACTGTGTCACACGGAGGTTGGTGCCACTGACCCAAGCAATTTGTCCATTATGGACAGTGGGTAAGGAGGACTAGAGACTTTAGATGGTGATGGACTGCCAGAAGAACTTTTAAAATGTTTTACATTTGTTCTAGTTTCTATCCAGCCTTGGGTGACCCAGTCTGTGTGCCAAAGACTGCTGCGCCTTTAGATTCTGTCCTTGCAGGGCACATACCAGGATTTGCTGTAGAGACCCCACTGCGTGACCGGGCCCTACCTCCAACTCACCCATAGATTTAAGGGACTAACATCCTTCCTTGGACTCAAGCTGAAATGGCCCAGTGAGACATCTGTTATCCCAACGTTATGGACTTGGCTGTTGTGAAAGCCGGTTTGGATCTGTGGAGTGCCTAATGAAAGGTGACCCAGCAACTTCCACTATTTTAATGCCTACCCCTCATTTTTATGACATTATTCATCTGAAAGGCATAATTCTGACATTGTTATTGAAAAATTTGCCATATCACCAACCCCGTTTGTCGTGTCCAATGGCTTGAGTTTAAACTGTACACGTCAGCACTTCATGTACTGTGGTCTGAAGCTGACCTACACTTGCATAATTTGTTTAAAGTGTTTTAAATCCTGTACTGTTGTCAAAACTAATGATATTATCAATAGGACTACCTTATGCCCCAGGGGGATGTTTCATAATGTTCTGGATCATCAAATGATGCCTCTAAAGTGAACCAGAGAGAGATCATAGATATATGGATTCTGAGCACAGGCTTAATTCTAGCCTTGATCTAAGAGCAATTAGCGCCTATGACATGACCCTGCACAGGGCTTGCTCTCATGGAGATCACTGAAGATATCAAGGCATGGCCAAGGCACTAGTTGATGCTTGGCTTTCAGAAATAACACGAGGAGTCTTTAAAGGTTTGTCTTTAAACAAGCAGCCATCTCAGGAAAACGTCAGCCAAGTCCACATGGATGAATCAGACCAGCCTGTGTGATGCAAGGATTGTACATAAAATCTAAGCATGAAAGAGAGAAGGGTATCGGAGTTTAGATTCTGAACACTTGGTGTGCAAGACTACAGCTGAGAGACGAAATCCAAAATTCATTTGTAGGGTCCACATAGGAATAAGCCTCTAGTGAATCCCCTCTGACTATAGTCTAGGGCTGTGAATAACCACACTATCAGACAGAGAGCACTGGAAAGTTTATACCTTACCATTTTCTCTCTTTTGACCCATTTTTAAATTGATACCTTGATCACGTTTTTTCTGACTAGTCATTGTTGGCATTTGTTGCTTCCTGATTGTTTTGTATGATTTTCTATATACAAAATCTAGGATAGGTGGATGTACAGAGGCAAAAACTAGATTAATAATTTTCTAGTGACATGGACGGTGAGCCAGGGGGGAAATGGGGAACAAGAGAAATGTCTGAAACGGATTGTGATGACAACTGCATAGGTCTTCATTGAATGATTAAATTGCATTTGTGTTCTATAGGCCAAATTACTCAAAACTATCTTGAGAAACATGACTATGTCTCATATATTTCTGACATCTTATTGGGGAGACCTGGGAAAGCTTATCATGCTTGATAAAGCAGAGGAAATGCGAGACCCTCGAGAAGACGGATTGACGCAGAGGCTGCAACAATGGGCGGATGGCCCAGGACTGGTCAGTGTTTCATTCTGCTGGTCACAGGGTCTCCGAGTCCGAAGTCCCGATGGCATTTAACTCAACTAAGCACGGTACTTAGTACAAGGCACATTCAAGCAGTATTTCTTAAATAAACGAAGGACCAGGTAATGCATGAAAAGCCACTCAGGTTAATTCCATGAGTGATTCCTCCCTTCTTCTGGCTTTGCACCCACAAGCCCTGAGAATATATCCTTGTAAGGATAATTTTCACTTCATATGGAAGTGAGAAGCAATTACACTAATGATAAAATTGTGTTTTGTTAGGTACCACTGAATTGGTTCTTTTATGTATAAGTTGGACCATGTAAAACAGAACACAATACTGTCTGGTCCTGCTGTCCTCATAACTGTTACTATGCATTGCAATGTCGGCAGCAGTGCAACCACTGTGTCACTCCATCTCTTGCATGCTCTTCTGTCTTTGAACCTCTACTGTACTGACCATGGTGTCTTTCTGATGGGCCCTTAGTAAAAGTAAAATCCAAAATAAAAAGGCTTCTAATTTCTGAAAAAAAAAAAGCCATGATTATAGGTTAATTGTAACTATCTCTGAAATGGTTGCAAATTATTTCATATTGAAACATTGTGGAGGAAAAGAATAGGCAAGTGTATTCTGTAGTAAAAGTATGTAAATTGGAGTGATCATATCCCTTTCACATCTATTGTTTCAGTGGTTTTCACTGGCCTTTTTTTTTTTTTTGGGGGGGGGAGGGCATCACTGCTCTCCGATCGTGGGAGTAGGAGGCCCAGCCCCACTGCTGGAATTGAACCTCCGTCCCAGTGGGCCGCAGTCCCACGCACAACCACTACGCCACCGGGGCTCAGCCTTTACTGGCTTTTTGATGACTTAAACTCAAGTGTTTTTTCTATCTCAAAATATAACAACTCAGTTCTAGTTTTACAGGTGAGAAAATAAGATTCAAAATGGTTAAACAACTTTCCCTTTTAAAGATCTAAAAAAAATCTCTATGAGGAATTTTACTAACTAAAGGTGCTAGCCCTCCTTTTACTTATCAAAACAGGAAGCGTATCCATACCCCAAAAGAGCAAACTTGTGTAATCAAGGGCAAGTATATGTCTACTTGTACACACATTAAAAAGATTAAGAAGCACACATTAAAATCAGAATTCTATGTAGATTCTAAATAATGCGTCTTCATTTTTATTGCTGAACTCTTGGAACAGAATTTTTTGTACAAAGCTGACAATTATATTAAAATAAATGAGATGAATCTCACAGTCACTTTAAAATGTTTTTTATTTCAGAAGATCTTGAGGACCTGGTAAAGGTGCTATAGCAAGTCAAAAGAAACATGAATGTAAGAGGCTTTCTGGTGGTTTATGGGCATGTAGGGCATGTAGGACTCGCCTTTGCTTCCTGGAGCCCACAAATCAAGCAAAACCTACAGGCACCTTGCTGAAACTGCCACCAGCAGGGCTGTCGGAGGGCGAGGAAGCCCTGCGGAGCCTCATGTGCACTCCCTCTTTGTCAGCTGACTGCTTTGGTTTTGGGTCTTTTTCACCCCTTTAAAAAAAGAAAAGATTTAAAAGAAAACTTTGAGAATGATGAGGGTAATCAATGTACAAATGTATGACACAATGGATGGATATATAGCTTGTGAGAAGAGTTATGCACGCCTCCAATAAAAAAGAAGACTCTGATTCTTTTTCTACAATAAAGTCCAGTCAAACCACCTCAAGGAACTATCACTGAGGAGAAGTGATGGTCTCTCCTGGGACCTTCTTCTCACGATCCACACATCAGACACTCTTCTCTGTTCTCCAGAGAACACACCATGGCTGCAGTATTTCTCTCCTTTTCTTCTTCTTCTTTTGACGACTTCTCCTTATCTTTCAACTTCTCCTTATTCAGAGTGAATTGGATTGGATTAGCCGCCGGCCTCGTCCTCAAGTAATACATCCCAGTCTTCAAACCCTACAAGGGAAGTGAAAGCCACCCTCAGGAGAAATAATTTGTACAACTACTAGACAAATGTTTAAAATATAGTCTCGTAAACCAGCTTCAACTCTCTTCTAAACTGAAATTTCAATCTCTTTCAAAAATGCCCAGTGTGTCAATTAGACTGCTTTTACCCCTAAAACAGGCTTTATCTACCTGGGAAGGTCTTTTATTCTCTCCCCGCTAGTCTCTATTTTGTTGTTATGCATGTGACTTCTAACTTTACCAAAGTTTAACATGTCTGTCATCGATTATTCAGAAAGCTAGACTGTGTCGCTGTAGAACAACAGACTGAGTACCTCAAGGATAAGAAAGATCAGCTAAAAAAAATGGCAGAGAAATAGGACGAAATTTGAGAGATCGCATGAAGGAAAAACCAACACAACTTGATGAGTAACTAACTTAGAATAAAGGAAAGAGAGGACCATAGGTAAATCCAAGGTTTCAAACCTCACAATGATTTGATCCTAAACAAATCAAAAAGGCCTGAGCAAGCGCTCAGGGGCGGACCTTAACACCTGGGATCAACATTTAACAGGTGCTAGATTCCCGCCACCAACCTGCTTCCAGCCGTAGAAGTGCATACTAGTCAGCTTGCCGTAGTTAGGCTCAGCTATGTGAATGTTCAGAGACTGGCTTTGATCGATGAAAGCCCCTCTCTCTGCCGCCATCTTCAGTACGGTTTTCTGAGAAATCTCCCACACGGTCTTATAGAGTTGCTTCAGGTCATCAGGAATTTCAGGTATGCTCTGAAGAGGGGAAGACAAAGAGGGTCGCTCTACTCCCTTTCAAGAAAGCCGCTTGATTAACCTGATTAATGGAACAAGGACCCAAGGTTCCAGGCAAGGTTCCTCCGATTCAGTATCCTGCAACATGGCGCTTTTCTCTGATTTGCCTCTGGCTTACCAAGGACGTATTATTCTGCTACGGGTGATATAAGTATCCACATTGAATTGATTTCTGCTTATGGTTTAGAAACAATCAAAAGAGGAAGGAAAAGTCAGAATCAAGCAGCAAACTTCCTCCCCCCAAAAACAACAACAACAACAACAACAACAACAACCTTGTTTTGCAGAAAATACAAATAATCAGGGGTATAAGGTCCAGGGACACAATGAGACAAAATCCTTTAATTCTACTGGCTCAGTTTGGAATCAATAAAGCTTAGGTTTTCTTAGCTTGAAGGTAATTTGCATTAAGACATGTAGCTAATACTGTCATCAGAGAAATGTTACAACAATCTGCATTGCCAAGCACACCAAGTTTGAGCCAGGAGCCTCATCTTCAAATAATTCCTTGAGTCTCAACTGCAAATAACTTGTTAAACACATCTGTGAGTCTGTCTTTCGGGCAGAGTCTTCAACCTCTACTTGTGCTTGTCATATAAGTCTGACATCTACTTTCAGATTTTATAAAGGCTGTCCTCAAACTTTATTCCCTTTCAAGTTATCTAGGCAATTGTTAAAAAAAAAAAAATACTGATGCCTGGTTCTTACATGCAGGCTTGCTTTTGAAAATTGCTCCGGGGTACAAACTAAACTCCAACTGATTCTAGTATGCTGAAAAGTCAGGAACCACTGCTTCGTATTAGTGCACAAGCAACAGAAAGTAGAAGCTACATGAATTTGTGTACTGTCCTAGACAAATAATACTTAGGTACTAACTACCACACCGACTGGCCATTTGTTCTCTCCACTCCTGGAAGAAGTGAGGCTGCATAGCCATGTCCACCTCAGTTCTGATGATAATTCCTTTTCATCCTGTACCTGGATCGAGCCATTGCAGGCAATAATCTGGTTTTTCATCTCTTCATTCCACAAGCCCCGCTCAGTAAGATCCTTCAGTAAGTGGGGATTCACAATCTGAATGGAAAGACAGAAATAATGAGAAAGAATTAATAAGACAGGGTTTACACAGAATCACACAGGCCTGAGGTTTAAAATACACTGAAGAATGATTTAATATAAGATTGTTTGGTAAATACTGTTTTTTCATAAAACTGAAGCTTCTATCTAACAAAACAAAAGCTAAAGTTCTTTAAGAGCTTGATATTTTGTTATTCAAGAAATGTAATAATATATGGCATTTGCAAGTGAAAAGAATTAACAGTGCTCACACCAGGTAAGTGTAGGCAAAGAACAGTAACTCCCCCCGGGACTGCCAGTAGACCAGACATGTCTGTGCTGGAAGAAGACCGACAGAATGCTGAAAAGAAAGGATGGCGAGACTTCATCTCACGTCTGTCCTCGAGGCAGGTCATTAGGAGGCGTTAGCTACTGGCAAAGGACCCTTGACAAGACGGGCTGACAGACCAAGTGGCTGGAACAGTGGGCTAAAGTTTAACGACTCTGAGGGTGAGCCAGGGGCAGATTGTGATCTGCTCTGTCGTACACAGGGTTGCTATGGGTCGGAACTGCTGGCTCAAGGGCACGTAGCACAGTAAGTTGGAAACAGCTCAATAGCACTTATGGAGTTAGAAAAATCTAATGGATGATTTTGGTTTATTAAAATTTTTAAGTAAAAACTAAACTGCCATCAGTTTTGACCCATATAGGACAGGGTGAAACTCCAACTGTTTATGGGAGTACAAAACCCCAGCTTTCTCCCAAGGGGAAGCAGGTGGCTTTAAACTGCTATCTTGCAGTTAGCAGTCCAATGCAGAAAAAATGAAATGTATTGGGCTGAGCCCCGGTGGCGTAGTGGTTGTGCGTGGGACTACGGCCCACTGGGACGGAGGTTCAATTCCAGCAGTGGGGCTGGGCCTCCTACTCCCACCGCCGGAGAGCAGTGATGCCCAAAAAAGAAAAAAAAAAAAATGAAATGTATCCTCCCCGAGCCTTACAAACATTTATTTCGTACTATCAGGAAATTCATAATTAAAATGCTTCTAAATGCGTGGTGCCTAATCCCACAATAGTCATCAGATGCCTTAAAAACAAAAAGAACAAACAACCAAAAACCCAGCAATCTATAATAAATTCTGAATGATAATCACTTCTTATCACCTGCTTAAGCACCTAAAGTAGTAAATAGATCATGACAATTAATAGACTGGCTAACTATCACGTGAATTTTATTATTAAGCTTCTTCCATACACAATCCCAAATCATTCATTCTTTCAACAGATATCAAATGCTTGTTAAGTACTGAGGGGGCAGATGGAGCGGTCTATTCCTGTGGAGAGTGGGTCTCTGCCACCCGCCAGGGCAGTTCTACCCTGGTCTCACAGGGTCGCTGTGGGTAGGCATCAATTCAATGGCAGTCATTGAGTTTGCTTGTTTGACACGTAATACGATTATATAGGAGATTAGAGATGAAATAACTACTTTCTCACCAGATTTGCCTCCATGCCAAGACGAGGACATACTAAACCCATGTGAGCATTGATTGCTGGCATCAGGTTTTTCATCTCACCTGAAATTCTCCTGACAAGACTCTGCGAGTGTAGATGTTGCTGGTGTAAGGTTCGATGGACTCGTTGTTCCCCAGTATCTGAGCAGTGGACGCGGTAGGCATCGGGGCAATGAGCAAGCTGTTTCTCACCCCGTACCTGAGGACAAGGAGATTGTTCGGGGCTGGTCATACAGTGATAGTCAGGAAGGAAGCTACCTTGGATAACTGGAGTAAAGGCAGGCACTGGAAGGCCACGCGTGTATGTATTTAACTCACAGGACAACGTTAGCGCACCTTAACACAACAGGGAGGCAATCCCAAATTGTGTCTTCTATAGCTCCCATCTCAAAGGCCAACTCCCCAAACAGAATTAGCACAATTTTTACGTTGGAAGGCCTCACCCTAGCACAGCCTATGTTGAGTGCACTGTAGCTCAGGTGTCCTAGAACCTGGCTCGTTATCGCCCAGGGAAGTTCTCAAATCTCTTTGGAAGAGTTCCCCATTTGTCTGTCAGGGCACACACGTCGCGCCCTCACTCTTTGCTAAGATATCATTCTGCTCAACGCCTTCAGGAAACGTAATGATGTGAACGCGATCAGAATCTGACACATGCTGTCACATTTCTTCATTATTCTGTGAACAGGACATCGACCTGATTTTTTTTGTTATCGCTTCAATTTTAAGTTCTTAGGTTCAACTTATTCAGTAAGTGCTTAAGGAAGAAAATACATCAGACATAATGAGCAAATCTTCAAACTGCCTCAAGTTCATCCTACACAAAGCTCATCCTAAGAGACACCCTTCTCTCTAGAGAACATTTTTCCTGACCACCAGGTGGGCAGCTTCAATTACAAAGGTACTTCTACGTATCCGATACAGTTGATGAAGGCTCTCACTCCCTGTGCTACATAATTCACTTGTTCTTAAACTTCTCAGAGACAAAGCCAGATGATCTGCTCTGTAAATCTTCACCCAATTCACAATGAAAAGCTATCTAAAAAAGAAAATTTTTCCAAAATAATGAGCATGTTATTCCTGCTACTCTATACCTATGAACTCATACACAGCAAAGTTTTCTTACAAAATTAGCCGTGTGAGATAAGGCTGGCCCCACTAATAGAGAAGGATAAAGTCAGGCCTACTTAATAGAGGAGGATAGTTAAGTCTCAAAAGCTAAAATAACGGCTAGCATCCAAAGAACCAGGATAAAGATCCAAACCCTCTTGACCTCAAAGCTACTTTTTATCTCTTCACTTACTTTGCGATCTTCTCTTTGAGAAGTTTCCAGTCCCACAGGTCGGTAGGAGTCACATTCCACATGTCATACTGAAGGATCTAAAGAACAGAAACCACCCCAATATACGTAAGTCCCTCTACAGCTGTTTAGAACGATGACAAAAATGCACACGACTATCTGACAGCCAAAGAGACTCAAGTTGTGTATGGAACACAAAGTCCAGAAAGTTTCCTAGACAGAATTCCATGTAGACGTACTGATTAGAAGCAATCTAAGAAAACTAGGTAAGGTCTAGTCCCTTCCCAGGTCCCTGCTGAACCTTCTGAGAGGGTCAATATCACACAAAACAAAAAATCCGATCATTCTTGAAAACATGTTGCTAGGATCTATGCTCTTTTATAATAAAAGTATTAATCTGATCTCAACTTTCTTCAACTTCCTTAGACCTGATCTATTTGTTTACTTATCAAAAATTTTTCAAACAACTCCACATTAAGTTATCTAAATACCAACAGCCATGTTAGAACTGAAGTTAACATCTAATGTTAGGTGTGGAATCACACTGCTAATAAAGACAGCAGTATGAAAGGCAGAATGCTAAGAAGGCCCCCACGAGTCCCACCCCTGGTGTACATGTGACACAGAATCTTTTTCTCTATATATTTTTTTTGGGGGGGAGGCTATCACTGCATTTGGTGGTCGTGGGCGCTACCCAGTGCCGCTCCTGAGAGCCACCGCTGGATCTGAACCGCCAAGCCCGCAGGCCGCAGTCCCACACTCAACCACTTACGCCACCAGGGCTCAGCGTCAGAATCTTTTTCCCTTGTGTGAGAATAGTGTCAGGGAATATGACACTGTCTAGATCTAGGACAAAGGAGTTTTGTATATGTTAATTAGAGTCCCAAATCAGTTAGATTGATTTTAAATTAATCAAAAGGTAGATTATTTCTGGGCAGATGACTTAATCAGGTGCAAGTCCTGAAAAGAGGAAGTAGGCCCTAAGTGGAAGGAAAGACTGCTGCTACTGGTTTTGGAGAAGCAAGACAGCACTTTTCCATGAGCTGCAAATACATGAATTGGTGATCTTGGAAGACAGTGCTACATCCTGTCTGCCCCCTTGACTGCAGTCTTGTGACAGCCTGAGTAGATCCCTCAGCTAAGCTGCACCTGAACTGCTGGCCCATAGAAATTGGGGGATAATGTGTAAGTTGTTTTAAGCTACTAAATTTAGTAAGAGAAACAAATACAAACAGCACTGCTTTTAAGTCATTTTAGCAATGACTAGTTCTAAATAAAAGGCTATAATAGAATACCCTTTGTACTTCAGAGAGCAAAAATACTATTAGGTTCCTATGGCTAGCTTAACAAGTTACCACAAACTTGGCAGCTTAAAACAACAAACATTTACTATCTCAGTTTTGGAAGTCAAGTCAAAAATCAAGGCCTTGGGAAAACCACACTTCCTGCAGAGGTTTAGGGAGATTCTGTCCCTTGTTTCCGCCAGTGTCTACCTGTAGGCTTTCCTAGAAGAGGCCGCTAGAAATTGCCTCTCCAATCATCTGTTGCATAGTGCATCCTCTTCTTGTGTCAATTATAACTGGATTTAGGGACCACTCAGATAATCCAGGATGATCACCTTCCTTTAACCTAACTTAATGACATCTACAAAGGCACCTTTTTCAAATAAAGTAGCATTCAGAGATTCCAGGGATTAGGATTAACCATATTTGTGGGCCCACTGCAGGAACCCACTACTGAAAAAGAAGTTTCGTTCAATACTCACTCCTTTGCTGACCGGACAGCCTTCATAGGTTTCGTATGGGCCCTGCTCCTTAGCTAGTTCACAACTGGCTTCCAATGCTCCGTAATAAATGGTTTCAAAAATTTGCTTATTCAATAACTGGGCCTCTGGACTTTCAAAAGGATACCTCATCAGGATAAAAGCATCTGCCAGGCCTTGTACCCCAATTCCAATTGGGCGATGGCGTTTATTTGATAAGGAAGCCTTTGTGCCAATAGATATGGAGTAGGGACGGGGGGGGGGGAGACAGAGAAAACATTACTAAACATAGGTTAAAAGTACAATTCTGTAACAAATGACATACACTGATACTTTATCTCAATTTTCTTGACACCATTCCCATAGCCATTTAAAATCAATTTCAGAATCTGCTAAAATTCCATCTTCCTAAGGTTTCATTACCCAAAAGCAAAAAAGTGATTCATACCTCTGGGACAGGGTAGTAATTTATGTCAATAATTTTATTCAAGTTACGAACAATAACTTTGGTGACTTCAGCCAACTTCTTAAAGTCATATGTGTGCTCCGATGTGACGTACATATTCAGAGCCAGGGAAGCCAAGTTGCAAACCGCAACCTGGAATGCAAGAGCAAAGAAGGGAGTGAAGAATTACACAATTTCTATTGCTTCTCTATTTATTTCAATGGCAACATTATGCAGGCTTCTTAACATTTCCTGACATTAAAATTTAAAAGTTAATCCCTTCCCTATCTTCATCATTCTCCAGTCTATTCCTAAATCCCTAAACCCCACTGGTTCTACTCACTGTTCACATACCAGTAACAGCAGGGGAAGTGCAGATAGCCGGTTGTCTAAGACCTTGTAGGGTTACTCTGAATGGAAAGGAATAATGTAGCGGTACATGCTAAACTAGAATTAAGTTCTGAAAAAACATTAAATGACGTGAAAGAAGAAAAACACAAAGGGCCACCTATGATGTAAGTCCATTTATATGGGATGTCCAGAATAGGCAAAATTGTAGAGAGATCGGTGCATAGGGAAACAAGGGTATAAATGGGCTTCTGTCCAGGTTGAAGAAGGTTATCTAGAGTTAGGTACCGGCATTCCTTTAATACATGCCAATTCCTGCCAGTGAGTTCATGGGCAATTTGAGCATTACGTTTAACTGAGTTGTCTTTATGTTAAAGAAGCCCGGTGTGCAGCAGTGGTACACAGAAAGGTTGGCGGTCTGAAACACCTGAGGCTCTGCAGAGAAGCCTGACCGCCTGGCTTGAGTGGACTGCAGCCGAGAAAACACGAGGTGCCAATTTCCTTTGTCACATGGGGGGCTCTGTGTGTCAAAAATGGACTCAAAAGCAATTAGTAATATGTTTCTTTTTTTCAATTCTAGAAGGTCAGCTCCTTCCTCGTCTGTATAGTAAATTTAACCTAATACCCAAACATCCTGCCACCCAACAAGTTCAACAAATCCTTAGGTGTGTACCACACCCCGCCCCCAGACTCCAACCTCTTCTCACACTAAGTCACTCTTACCAGAAACAAGAACCATCCTTCTCATCCTAGTATCTTTTTTTGTTTTCTTTTGTTTGGAGGGGGAGGATCACTGCCCTTTGGTGGTGGGAGTAGGAGGCCCAGCCCCACTGCTGGAATTGAACCTCCGTCCCAGTGGGCCGCAGTCTCGCGCACAACCACTATGCCAGCCTCATCCTAGCATCTTAATACTATTTCCCTTTCCAAAACCTATATGGGTGCTTCCCTGAGACACAGATTGTTAGCTTCCAATTATCTCTCTTCCTAATAATCATAGCCATCTCTCCATATACCAAGGCTAAATGTATGTGCTCCATCCAAAAAAAAAAAAAAGGGCTGAGCCCCGGTGGCATACTGGTTGAGTGTGGGACTGCAGTCCACTGGCTTGGCTGTTCAAATCCAGCAGCAGCTCTCCAGGAGCAAGGCTGGGCCTCCCACTCCCACCAGAGGGTTGTGATGCCTTCCCAAAAAAAATTGAATCTGCATGGGAAGAACTGGAGGAAATTATGCTAAGTGAGGTCAGTCAATCACAAAAGTTTAAGTACGGCATGGGCCCCCTGAGGTAAGTAGAAACAGTATGGTGAGTATAAAAGAGAAGACTCCTACATACCATATTAGCTGGCCCAAGAGATAGGGTAAGGGGAGGAGGGAGGACCAAACCCAGGGAGGTACATGTTGGATGCAACACAGTAATGGGGGATGAGGGGGTGGAGTGGAGTTCAAAGGGAGTTCAAAAGTGAAAGGATAACAGAGGGAACGGGGCACTAATCCACCCAGGGAGGGAGTACAGGTCTTGTCTCCACAGAAACCGGAGTGGGTGAGCAGTTCCTACCACGAAACACCCAACCATGAGGACAATGTGGACGCACGGAAGGATGCAAGAAAAGAGAGCTTTAGAGCCGGACGTAACCGAGTCAGATGGACTCCATCTCTAGTAGTGGGTGTGGCAGAGAACAGGGTGGGGGCGGAGCCAGCATCCCACACCCCCAGGGACAAAGACAAGAAGGGAGGAAGAGGAAGAGAGCTGGTCCAAGCTCCACGCCGACACAGGATGCTCAGAGGAATACATCCCTCTGGAGACCCATTGCGCCCCAGAAAGGACTGGGCAAACGATTCCTGGGGGCACGAGAGAGGAGAGGAGAAGGGGTGGGGACAAACACATGGACGGGTTGGGGGAGCAATAAGTGGTTAGGAATCGAGGGTGGAAAGGAGGGTATGGGAGGCCTGGTCGGGATTAAGCAAGGCCAATGAATCTATGAGAAAACAATGAAACACCAATGAAGGTGGGACATGATGGTGGGACAGGGGGGAGATGGAAGGAGAGGAAAGAGCTAGAAGGCAAAGGGAACTTACAGAGGTCTAAACATAGGTATGTCCATATATAGATACAACTATCTATAATAAGGTGGGAATAAATTTAAGAACAGATCTATAGGCCAAATATTAGGGTAGCAAGTGGACCTTGGACCCTCACCCTGGTGCTCCCTCAATGCAAGAACACTTTGTTCTATGAATCTGGCATTCCTCGAGGCTCAATGGCCCAACATGATCATTGAAGTAAAGGTGCACAAACAAATGTGGTGAAGAAAGCTGACGGTGCCAAGCCAACAAAGGATATTATCAGGTGTCTTGAAAGCCTGAAGATAAACATTTGACCATTTCCCTGTGAAGAGACCACAGCCACACAGAAGAAGCACAACAGCCAGCGTGGTCAGATGGTGGTGAAAGTGGTGAAAGGTCTAGGCAATAGACATCAAATGGGGGGAGGGGGGATAACAAAACAAACATATATCACTGTGTGCACACATCCCCAAGGTACCCATTGAGGACATGTAGGAGCATGAGCAAGGGTGGTGAAGAAAGCAGATGGGCCCAGCTATCAAAAGATAGAGCATCCGGGGTCTTAACGGCTTGAGCATAAACAAGCAGCCATCTAGCTCAGAAGCAACAAAACCCACCATAAAAGAAGATCACTTACCTGTGCGATCATGAGGTGCTGAAACAATCAGGTATCAAAGAACAAAAATCAAAATCAATGGACCAATTGACTCCCGATATCACTGAAGACAAATGGATACAGAGGCAAACAGAGTAGAAGAAACGATAGTACCCAGCTAACAAATGACTGAATGCTTGGAGTCTCAAAGACTTGAAGATAATCAAGTCACCATTCAGCGCAGAAACAACAAAGTCCACATGCAGGAAGCACACCAGCATGCGTGATATCAAGAGGGGCCGAAGGGAGCAGATATTGAGCACCAAAGAATAAGAATCACATCATTACAAAGGAGGAGGAGAGCAGGGTGGGGACCTAAGGCCCACTGGTGGGTAATTGGTCGCTCCTTTACAGGGGAGTCACGGGGAGGAGACAGACCAGTCGGGGGGCAGCCAGGCAGTGAAGATGCATACAAGTTTCCTCTAGTTCCTGAAGCCTTCCTCCCCGCCCCCCAACCATCATGGTCCCAACTCTACCTTGCAAATCCAGATGGAGTGGAGAAGTCACACTAGCATAGAGGGGAGCTGGAGATATGGGGAAACCAGGATGGATGGGCTCCTTTGGGCCAATGGTTAGATTGGAGATACTGGAAGGGTGGAGAGAAGGGGGGGTAGAGAGACGGAACCAACAGCAAGGATATACACACAAGCTCCTATTTGAAGGACGGGCATCAAAGGAGTGGGTTGGGGGAGAGGTCGGGCAGTGTAAGATATGACAGAACAATAACAGTGTATAAAGTATTGAGGGTTGGTGGAGAGGAGAGACCAGGGAAAGAGGGGAAGGGGTGGAAAAACCGATACTAGGGGCTTAAGGGAAAAGGCGGACGATTGGAGAACAATAATAGAAGTGGACATGTGAGGGTGCTTGACACAGTATGCTTATTTATATATTGTGAAAAACGATGTATGAGCCCCCAATAAAATGATTTAAAAATTAAAAATATACATATATTGAAAAAAAAAAGTGTACTTGGCATATAACCTACCCCTAACTCAGTTCCGCTGTGTCCATTCTTCATAAATGGAATAAAACCTTTCGCAAAACATCTTTTCTGCAAATGCCAT
The DNA here is from genome assembly GCA_004026705.1 of Nesogale talazaci. Classification (NCBI taxonomy): domain Eukaryota; kingdom Metazoa; phylum Chordata; class Mammalia; order Afrosoricida; family Tenrecidae; genus Nesogale; species Nesogale talazaci. The sequence continues at coordinate 22,835 of PVJH01016281.1, forward strand.
GCCCCAATTCTAGCCTTGTCTCTTCATTAGTAAAATGTCCATGAGACTTATGATTAGAATTCCGTCGCACCCTTTACTGATGGACATGCCGCATGCTGATATACTTTAATCTGAAAGCGTTTCTGAAGAAATTTGTGTTTATCTTGTACCTAACAGTAATTGCAATTGTTCTCAAGTAAAAATTATAACAAAAAATTTACAAGAAACACCAGTCTCTTTTACACAATCTATATGCTAAAATACACTTGAGTACAAATCACGCCTCTTTAAAACTTCTCATTGGCTATATAAGGGCTTTTCTGCTTACATACTATGTTTTTTTTTTTTTTTGGAAATCACTGCCCTCTGGTGGTGGGAGTAGGAGGCCCAGCTTTGCTGCTGGATTTGACCCTCCAACCCAGTGGGCAGCAGTCCCGCGTACAACCACTACGCCACCAGGGCTCAGCCCTCTGCTTACATACTATGAAAACGCCTTACTCCCATCTCAGGTGAAATTAATCAAGAGATTACACGCAATAACTGCCTCCAGTTTCCTCAGGACTCTAAGGCAGGCATTTTCCTACCCACCTCATCTGGGCTGGTATACTCTACTACTTCGGTGCACAGGTTGCTGCTTTTGATGGTGCCCAGGTTCTGCTGGTTGCTCTTGCGATTACAGGAATCTTTGTAGAGCATGTACGGGGTGCCTGTCTCTGTCTGGGACTCAATGATGGCGTACCAAAGCTGCTGAGCTTTGACAACTTTGCGGACACGACCCTGTTTCTCATAACTGAAAGGCAAAGATACGCGTTTCAATATTTTTCTATCAAGAGAAACTTTACTACAGACAACCTGAAGAAAAGGCAGTAAAATATACAATTATTAACATTCTTAAGTTTTTCCACTTAAGAAAGTCAGGCAGCTTGAAATCCTTTAAATGGATTCCAATCCTACTAAATCAGTAATACTTTTCAGAATGAAAAGGAAAAACAAAGTAGCCAAATCTCACAATAATGTGCTGTTTACTGAACTATTAAAATGTGTGTTCTTGTCTCACATGCTTCCTAAGTTCAATATAAAGCATGACTTAAAGTTTATCAAATGTACTGTAAGCTAAGCAAAACAATAACCCTCATAGTTTTGCCTTAATTTTTGTAAGGACCGATTTTAAACTATTATCACCTACTACATATCCCAGAGTTTTAAGAAAGAAGGAAAGAGCCAAAGTTTTGGTAAAGAATCAGGGGACAAACCTGACCAAAGTTAAATTAATTACATTCTCCCCTGAAAGTTTCTTAAATTTTTCAGACTTGCTGGTGACTGGTATACTTTTGAAATCTGAGTCACTCAAGTAAGAAAAACAGTAGGAGGGGGTTTCAAAAAATGTGTGGGAAAATGCCATGATAGTTTCATTCAGCTTCTCTATACATTTTTTGAAGCTCTTGTACATAGTTAGAACATGTTCAGATTTCTGTGGTGTTCCCAGACCTTTCATACAGCTTCTCAAATTCCTCTCCCCAGACCTCGTCCAGACCAGGGCACTCATTTGGACACATCAAGGACCAGTCCTAGAAAGCAGAAACATCACACCAATGAGAGACTTCAAAACCACAGGCCACCATAAACACTATAAAGGGCAGGTGCTTTTCCAGGCTCTTTTTGAAATTTGCTATGGAAATAACTTTTGGCCAAACAGTATCACTTTAGGAAATAAAATGTGAAAGGAAAGGATGGTAGCTCAGAAACTTGGTCAGAAAGCTTCCTGTCCATGGCCCCACACTCAGAGGACTGAAGAAATCTCTGACACACATGACTGTAAGTAACGGGTCCTCGACGCTCACCTGATTAGTCTCCACTCGTTTCATGAAGAGATCCGGAATCCAAAGGGCAAAGAAGAGGTCTCTGGCACGCTGCTCCTCCTTTCCCGTGTTCTTCTTTAAATCGAGGAACTCAAAGATGTCTAAATGCCAAGGCTCCAGGTAGATAGCAAAGGCTCCAGGTCGCTAATGGCAAATAGACGCTCTATTTAGAATCAAATGAATCCTACTTCCTAAAGCATTTTTATAGTATTTCCTTTAATCTTCACTATAATGGATGAGTTAAATGACTGTATAAAAAAATACCATAAAAGTTTTTTTGGGGGGGAGCAACATTTTTCTTCTAATTCTAGGAGTAAGGAAGAACAGTTGAAAAAAGAAAGAACAACTGACAAAGAAAATGTTGACAAAGATCAAATAACTTATCCAAAGTGCTGCAACCAACTTGACAGAGCCTGCCATTTGTTTGCAGTCTCATTTACTTTCCGCTCGATGAAATGCACGTGAAGGCCAAAGAGAATGTTTTTAACTGGACAATATATTAAAGCTGGGCTTTTTACTAAAGGTCAGAGAGTCTTAAGAGGTGATGTGTCTTATCAAGGTCTTCACAGATGGTTGTTTTTTAAACTCTGTCAGAGAGAAAATAATGAACTAACTGGTGATTGGTGTACTTACATGTATCTTAAAGGGACAGTACAAGTTTTAAACTACCATGTTGATAACACTGAGTAGACAATCATAATATTTTAACCTCATTTTTCTCTTGTGCACAACTGAGTGGGTTTTTTTGTTGTTCTGTTTTAAAAGGAAAATGCAGAATAAAATACAATTTGCAACCTCTATTTAAGGCTATGTAGCAAAATGAGCTATAACTTAATAAAATTCTTTAAAAATAAAGCATTCAATAAGAAGACTGACCAGAGGAGAAGCTCCGTGAAGCCAGAGGCACAGTATATGTGAGTAGGAGTGATAGGTAGAGACTGAAGGCGGAGGTGCACACGGAAATTTGGGGGAAGATAGAAATTATCTACATCCCAAGTGGGGTGGTGAGTCCACAAATGTATCAGTTTGTCAATCCTAGTCAAACTGTACACTTAAAATCCGCTTAAAGCAAATGATATCTCAAGAACTAACTTTAAAAGTTAAATGGGGGGAAAAGCACATCATTAGAAACTGTACACTACTGAACCATCTCGCTGTCCAATGGCCAAAGCGGTTCAGTTCTTTCAGCCAGGAGCACGTACCTTGTTCCCACCTTGATCCACATAGCGAGCTGTGTTGTTATACACTCTCAGCATCGGTACAAGGCCATTGGAATTGCCGTTAGTCTGAAAAAAAGTACAAGAATAAAGGCATCTGGAAAGACAGAAGGGAGCCCTGGAGGCATGTTGGGTTCACCACTGCTTTGCTAACTGAAGCGTCCGCTAGTCAGAACAAGGAGAAGGATTCTGCGGCTCTCTGTCCCGTAAGGTTGCTGAGTCATGTGGACTTGATGGCAGTCGGAGTAAAGGCTGAGGGGGTGGAGCAACTAAAGGGAATAAAATAGTCCCAGAAGGGAGGGGGGAAAAGTCCCCAAAGTTAATAAATGACTCACAAATGTTTGTACTTTACTGAATTGTAAACCATGGAGTATGCCCTTGTTCTGGGATTCCCTTTCTTCTCAAGGCTGTGCATAGTTTGTTATGGCCCATGAAGCCAAATGCCTTTGCACTGTCAATAAAACTTAAGTAAAAATCTTTCTAGTATCCTCCACTTGCAGCCACAAACCATCCAACATCAGGCATGATATCCTGGGTTCCATGTCCTCTTCAGAATCTGAACTGAATTTCTGGGAGCTCCATAACAAAGTACTGCTGCATAATTGTTGAATAACTTTCAGCAATATTTTACTTGTAAGTGATTTAATAATATTGCTTTATAATTTGAGTATTCTGTTGCATCACCTTCTGTGTTAAGACAAGGTTCTCTAGAGAAACAAAACCAGGACACTTATGATTTTATATATAAACATAAGGGTAAATATATACAGCAGGAAAGACTAACAGCTTATTAGTCCACACAGCAAAACAGAAGTGCTCAGTCAACTCACTTCTGTGAAGCAATTACTATACTGAAGTCCTTGAACTCAAAAGGGCTGTCGGTCCACAGTGAAGGAAGCAGATAGCTGAGTCTTCCCTAAGGCAAGGGCCGCATAGTCCGCCCACAGGCAGCAAAGAGCAGGTCCGGTTACCCACAGCCAGCAATTCAGGATCTTAGTAAGCAAGCCAGAATGGGATAGCAAGCTCATGCACTGCGGAAGGACCCGCCAGTCTCAAGCTCAAGCGGTGTCCACACCAGCAGCGTGGTGAAGCAGGTCTAAAAGGAACCTCATGCTCTAGCTACCGAACCCACAGGTGGTTAGCTATCCCTCAGGTAGTACAGCTCACAAGTTGAGGTAGAGACTAGCTAACACAGTCACACACCGGTCCAATCACCAGAGAGCAAGAGAGAGAGGGGAGGGCCTTCTGAAGCCATTTCTCTTTGCCCTCCAATCAAACTGCAACCTGATTAATCCCACATGTCCCTATTGGCCAGACTGACACAATAAACCTACCTATCAGTCTAGCCTTGCCAACTTGCCAACGCAATTCTTTAGCCATATATAATTTCCAAAAATTAAACGAAACCACACACTTACCAATATACATGAACAAAGGAAGATATTCAGCAAGCACATATAAAGAAGATAAACTGACAATCACAAGTCTTGCTTTTGCAATGACCACAGGGTTGTAACTAATAGGTAGAACTACCTTCTTCTACTACCCTTTCCGTATTACCTTTGCCCTCGGCCAACACCTCTGCTGGCTCTGATTGTTTGCCTTATGGGGTGATCCAAACTTTCATTCCTGAGGGGTCTGGGTCATTTGATGTCCTGTCTGGATGGGGTTGCTATAGTTTACCGTTTAATTTCATTACAGGGCATGGCAGTCTAAGAGATGGTCTACAGAATCTCCTGGATTTCAGACATATTTTTTTTTATCTCCATTATTTAGCACCAGTCCAATTTCTCCTTGGCAACCAGGATCAATCACACCACTCAGTACACTGACACTCTTTTTGACCTGTTAATCCAAAGGCATGAGAAGCCCAAAAGGCCAGGGGAAATCTCAGCTGCCAGTTCAGCGGAATCAGTGCTGTTTCCAGGTGACAGAGGTCCTTTCTTGGGGACTAGGACCTCCAAGCTTGAAGCACATAAGGTTGCTGAGACAGAAAGTAAAAATGCTGCAGGGGGGGCTGAGCCCCGGTGGCATAGTGGTTGTGTGCAGGACTGCGGCCCACTGGGTTGGAGGTTCAAATCCAAAAGCAAGGCTGGGCCTCTTACTCCCACCACCAGAGGGCAGTGATGCCTTAAAAAAATTTTTTTAAGTAAAAAAATAAAATAAAATAAATAAAAATGCTGCAAGTGGATCACTAGGAGTAATAGTGAGTGGTGCCACTCCAACTTCCACCCCTTTGGTTCCTGGACCCACAGGAGACCCAGCACTATTTATTGACTGCTGGTTTAGAGCATATACAGCCTCCTGGAGAACACTGCGCCACCCCTGCAAGTTGCTGCCACCTAGCTGGTGCAGTAATGGGACTTTGGGAGGCCATTCCATTGTTCTATCAAGCCAACTGCTTCAGGATGAAAAGGAACATGATATAATAAGTAGAGTCCATGGGCATGAGCCCACTGCCACACTTTACTTGCTATGACGTGAGTTCCTGGATCTAAAGCGATGCTATGTGGGATGCCATGCTGGTGGATAAGTCCATGACTGGTAGCTGTGGCAGAAACATTAAGTGCAGATCCATATCCAAATAGATGTCTCTAAGAACAAAATGCTGCCCTCTCCGTGACAGAAGTGGTCCTATGCAACCAACCTGCCACCAGGTTGCTAGTTGATCTCCCAAGGAATGGGGACATTTAACAGCATAAACCACCTTCAGTGAAGTATCAGGGTCCTTCTTCAAAGGGATCTGGCCCTCCCCTCTTTCAAGGGTTTTGAGTATGTAAACTTGTTCAGGTCTGAGAATTGAGTAGTCATGATTCCCTATGCTTCATGACTCCCTATCTTGCATTCTTCCAGCATCCTTCTGTCTGTAGAGCTCACATAAACATTTAGCAGGTTGTCCATGTATTTTACTCCTAAGCACACACTTAAGTAGCCAATGCCATAAATTCACACAAGACAGGGTGCTTTGAATACTAAAGAAACCTTGCTGGTGAGTGCTTTGATTACTACAGAAACCGTGCTGGTCATTACAATAACCATGTCCCCCCATCTCTGTTAATTCAGTGCTGACACCTGCCCTCTACCACCATGGGCCCAATGAGCCCCACTGTAGGCAAATATCATGAATTCCCTTAGGGTAGTTCCCACTGTTAATCCTGGGGTACCTAAAATAGCAATCACAGGAGTCTTCAGAGACGCTGGGGCCCACTTCACAAACTTGTTCCTGATGGTTGTGGTGGAAGGTATGTCCTCGGGGCACTACCTTTTTGGGTCTATGAGATTATTCTGATAACTTCATTCCCACATACCAATTTCCCTAAGCTTTTGGATGCCTCATTCTACAGTGTACAAAGAATATTCAGGTACCTCAAGTTGGTATATTCTAAGCCACCTGGCAGTCCATACTTCAGTGAAATAACCAAATAAGCAATCAAATTCTCTCTTAACCTCTCTTGCTGAGACATTGAAGAAAGAATCGTGCTTAGTGGCCCCATATCAAGAAACTCAGACTCAAAAAAAAAAACGAAAAGGGCTGAGCCCGTGGCGTAGTGGTTGTGCACGGGACTGCGGTGCACTGGGATGGAGGTTCAATTCCAGCTCCACAGGAGCAAAGGCTGGGCCTCCTACTCCCACCACCAGAGGGCAGTGATGCCCCCCCCCCAAAAAAAAAAAAAAAACAGAAACTCAGACTGGTCTAATGTTACATTCCGTGCACCAGTATCCCACACCCTTAGTAACCATTCCCAGGGATATTTCTCGGGCTTTTATTAGAAAACAGATCCTATGCATGTAATGTACTTTTTGCTGAGTCATCAACTGAACCTTACCTTTAGGAACATTCTGAGACTTAATTCTAGTTACAGATCTAGAGGAAATAATGGGTGGTGGGGTGTTTCCTGGGGGCTCTCACAAATATCTTGTAAGGCATCTCCCTGAGGCAGTGCCCCAGATGCAGCCTCACCTAGCATTTCAGCTTGAACAGTTTGGTTAATCTGCTCAGTAATCGCCTCAGGTGGGAGGGGTGGATCTATTGACAGGGGTAGGCTCAATGAACTCTAGGGCTTCAACATCCTCTTCTTCTGTATGTACCCACCCCATGTTTCAGGGTCCCCATTCTTTCAGATTACTGTCCTTACTTTTAACATCAGACACTGTTCTGCAATTCAGCTGATGCTATAATTCAGCTACTTGTATGAGACAGTAGATTTGGTTTTCAGCAATGTCAGCTCTATTACTAGAAGAGAGAAGACTCTCCTTTGTAGCACATGCGGAAGCCTTTAGGCCTGTTATTCAGCACTTGAGATGTGCTTCTGAGAGTCTGAGATTATCCCTTTCCTTGAGCACATTTTCTATGGTAAGGAGGACCAGCCAATTAGCTTCCCTATACTTCTTATCCTGACAAAACTGCTAAAAATGACCACACAATCACCCTGAGTCTCTCCTCTCACCAGCACTTCATCTACTGGTGGTGACTGCAGCCTTCGGCGTGGATTACAGTTCAATGTAAAGAAAACCAAGATCCTCACAACTGGACCAGTAGGTATTAAGAAAACAGGAAAAAAACTGAAGTTGTCAAGAATGTAGTCTTGCTTGGATCCACAATCAATGTTCATGAAAGTCGTACTCAAGAGATCAAATGACAAATCTCATTCAGTAAACTGCAGCACAGACCTCTTTAAAGTGCTGAAAAACAAGGATGTTACTTTGAGGAATAAGATGAGTTGACCAACCTATGGTATTTTCAATTGTCTCGTGTATGTGAAAGTTGGACATTAAAAGAGGAAGAATGAGGAAAAATATATGCAATTCAATTATGACGTTGGCAAAGAATAATGAAAGTACCATGGACTTCCGAAAGAAGCAAGAAATCTTTCTTTTTTTTGTTTTTGTTTTTTGGGCTTCACTGCTCCTCTGGTGGTGGGAGTAGGGGACCCAGCCTTGCTCCTGGAGATTTGAACCTCCAACCCAGTGGACCGCCGTGCAGCGCAAAATCACTACGCCACAGGGGCTCAGCCCAAGAAATCTTTCTTGGGAGAAGAAAAAGCCAGAATTCTACAGAAAGGCAAGAATGGCAAGAGTTAGCCTCCTGTACTCTGGCCATGTTGTCAGGAAGGAGTAGTCCCCAGAGAAGGCCGTCATTCTTGTAAAGTAGCAGCCAGACCTCAGACAAGATGGATTGCCACAGTGGCTACATTAATGGGCTCAAACATCAGAACATGTGGGAGGGTGGCACAGGACTGAGCAGGGTTTTTTATTCGGATGTACATAGGGTCATTACGTTGTGGAATTAATGCAATGGTATTTGACAACAAACCACAAATGTTTGGAAGGGTACCTAATTTCTAGTTAGCAATCTATCATTTTACCCATGTTCCCTCCTCCCTCTCAACATCTAATTTGAAAATGCAGTAGCAAATATAGAACCCACAAAATGTTTTTGTATTATAATCATTATAAAATCATGTCATGGCATCTAATTTACAATGAGATATAAAAATTACAAGTCAAGAAAGCCACAAATCTGGGGAACCAAGCTCCACATTTTCTAAAAGTCACTATATAAAGGAACACATTAGGTAAACGTGAAAATATTACTAATATGTCTTTTCCCCCAAAGAACTGAAGGCAACTTACAATGAAAATTATTTGCAATGGGTAACTTAGACCAATGAATAAGGCAAATGGAGAGATCTTCAACAATAATTGTATTCTAACTGGAGAGCAAGAGTTCTAAGACTACACAATGTTGCCTGCATCTGTGGAGTCACTTGTGGTCAACCACACACAACAGAATGAAATTCCGCGCAGGCCTGGACCATCCCCATGACAGGGTGCAGATCAGATAAGTGTGACCTACAAGGTTCTCACTGGTAGTCTCATGGAAGTAGAACACCAGGCCTTCCTTTCTAGCTCATTTAAGATGAGAAGATCCACTGAAATTTGCTCAGCACCATAGCCACATGCAAGCCTCCACTGACTGTAAGCTAGACACTGAAAGTCGGGTCAGGTGGTGGCGACACAGGCTGGCTGGACCTTCTACATGGAAGGTGAGAACTCTACCACTGAAACCCCAATACTATAAGAAATCTCATCAGATTCTTTCATTCTTCAAGGAAAGTCTTAAACTGTTAGAAAGATAGGTGAACAATGGCTCATTGTACTGCTGTGTCCACGTACAGTGATATTCACTTAAATACAGCACCTTTATTATTTCTTTTACTTTAATGTATGCAATCCCCCATTCAATCTGGACCCACCACAAAGACTGAGAGAAAGCACAGGGATTTTGATTCTTTCATATCCTAGTGCAAACCAAAAGTCATCCCAGGTCTATCAGTGGAAGCTGAATATACAGCACCTTTAAAACATCATACTCAATTTCCTGCTAGATAAATGTCTGCTAACTTCATCCTACTGGATTAAATCATTTTCTTGATTTTACAAATAAGAAAACTCAGAGACATAAAATAAGTTGCTCTAAGTCACCCTGCTATTAAATAGGAGACATTTAAATCAAAATCATTACCTTGACTCCTAATGAGTAGTCAACTAGCCAGACGGCTAGATTTCATATCACAAAGTGTCAGTGTTTAGAGTTTGAACCCTGGCTCATATTGTAAGTGATCCCAAAAGCAGTTTAGCTTAATAAGCCTCAGATTCCTCACTTCTAAAATTTGAACAATAGTACCTATACTCAAAGGATTATGGTAAAGTTACTTTCCCTAACATAGGTTTGTAATGGTATCTATTTCATAAGGTTGCAATAAGGATTAAACACAGTGAACTTTATAACAAAATTAGTACATCTCATGGATTTAATAAATTTTATCAACTCCAAACCCATTGTAACCCATAGCGGTCCCATAGGATAGGGCAGAACACCTCCTTAGGGTTTCTGAAACTGTTCACTTCTTTCTAAAATAAACCGAAATCAAAGTTAAAAAAGGATTCAAAGGCTTAGTAAGATATATGAAAACGAAGCATAGGTGAAAGGACTAAGGCCAAAGACATAATAATTGGCAAAGGCTTGGGGCTTCCAAACCCCAACAGATGCCGTCTCAAACACATGCCTGCTTGCTTATGGACTTCAAAGCCCTCTGGCCTACACTGTTTTAAAGGCACACGGCAAAAGCTTACCCCAGCAATGTAGCTGCCAGTAGCTCGAATACAGCTCACAGCGACGCCAATTCCTCCAGCAGATTTGGAAATCAGTGCGCACTGCTTGAGAGTGTCGTAAATGCCTTCAATGCTGTCATCTTTCATGCTCAAAAGGAAGCAGCTGCAGGGAGAACAGGAGTTTACAAGGCCCAGAGTAAGGAAACAGAGCAAAGCTGAGTCACAATGCCAATTAGGTAAGCCAAAGTACTGTTATATGAATAGAAAGTTTATGAAGTTCCTAAAAGTGTTTTAGGAGACAAAAAAGTGGTATGACACAGTAAAACATATATATTTTTTTTGTGGGCATCACTGCCTCTGGTGGTCACGGGCACTACCCAGCCGCCGCTGGATTTGAACCGCCAAGCCCGCAGGCCGCAGTTCCGCACTCAACAACTTACGCCACCGGGGCTCAGCCCCAATAAAACATATCTAAATGAGATTATTTTAAATTCATCTTATTGCCTACAAGAAGTCTTATAGGAAGTGTACAACAGCTCACATTTTCACCAAATTATGCGTGTGTCATAAGCATACATCAATCTTTTCAACTGTTCCTAAGTCCAGAAAATGAAAACTTATACAGAATAAGAAGCATCCACGCCAGGCAATTCTTTAATATTTCGACCAAAATTATAATGACATCCTCAGTCTTGTTTACAAGACCACCCTTCTCACTCTGCTTTGGAACTTAGCCTGCTTCCCACCTCAGGACCTTCATTGTCTTAAACACTCAACTGCTCAAAAAAATTCTATCCATTGACTTTTTTTTTTCCTATGAACTATCCAGGAAACAATAGAACAAATGTCTTGCACTTACCTCAAAAACTAGACACTACAAATACAGTTTAATTGTGGTCCCCTACTGTTTTCAAGCATTTCTACTTCCGTCCTTTCTTTTTAGTGTGTGTGTGTGGCATCACTTCCTACTCCTGGTGGGAGTAGGAGGCCCAGCCTTCCTCCTGGAGAGCTACTGCTGGATTTGAACCGTCAACCCTGTGGGCTGCAGTCCCGCACTCAACCACTACGCCACTGGTGCTCAGCCCAACATTTCTACTTTCTTTTAGCACTTATACTTGTTCTACATATGCTCTATGTTGAATTTTTTTCTGGTAGCCTATTTATCCTACCCCAACTTGGTTTTAAGCCAATGTGGTGTTAAAGAGATTCACTCCTATCAATATACCAGTATGTAACCTCGGTATGTTTATTTTCATACCCGCACAGTACACATAAGAGGCACTGGTGCCATACATCATGCATTAAAACACTGGCTGCAGACTGAGTCCTAGTGGCGTAGTGATTTGAGTGCGGGACTGAGGCCCACTGGCTTGGCGCTTCAAACCCAGCAGCAGCTCTGCAAGAGCAAGGCTGGGCCTCCCATTCCCACCAGAGGGCAGTGATGCCCCCCGCCACCCCCCACCCCCCCAAAAAAAAAACCCACCCTAGCTGTAAAGTTGGTGAGACCATTAGGTCAGGGAGTCAAACCATCCAATGTCCCACAGAAGAAAGCGGACGCTGGCTGTGCACATGAAGATCGAGCCCTGGAAGCGCCGAGCAGGTAGACGCTGTCCGCGAGGCTCCCTGCTAACAGGAGCCAGCTCACTGGCAGTGGGTCTGGCTGTTGGTTTGGTGAAGGTATTCCAGTTATACAAAAGTGCCAATGTTTATCCACTTTCCTCTCAATAGCCATTTGGACTACTTTCCATTGGTCTGCTATTCTACACGTGCTGCAGTGAAAACAGATCACCTATCTGCTTGAACTTATGTATACTGGTTTCTGATGGTAAGGACTTATGAGATCAAAATATATGCCTGTGTTTCACTTTATTAAAGTCTCCAAAGCGGATGACCACATCTATACTCCATCAAAGAATGTGTGACTGCTTCCTCTGAACCACACTCTTGACAACACCTGCTATGATTCTAATCAAGCTGATGACTGTAAAATTGCAACAGTTACCATCATCTCACCTGTTGACTAAAAACTGTTTGTCTAAGTATTTACTTATATTGTCTAAGTTTTATTGCTTACTTGTCCCTTTGTGTTTTGCGCCCTTTTCTTATAATCCTCTACAGTTAATAGAGACTTCAAAATGAATCGAATATACAATTAAAAGATAATGGGATTTTTCCCACGAACTTTTTGAAATCCCCACATATCATTCTGATGCCATCTGTGCTCTTCCATCCTTATGTAAGTTGAAATATTAAGTCATGATACCTTCAATTCACTTTCCCAGTGCTGTGACACTGCTATGGTTTTAGCTATTCCAGAGTAAATATTACAGTTTCATTCCAGGGCTTTACAGTTTATTACAAAGGCTTTATAGTTGTCTTATAATAGGGGCAGAGCTTTTATTCTTGCTATTTTTTGCATAAACAATACACATGAGCCAGTAACAACACTGAGGTGCCTGGCAAGAGTCATGCTGGCTGTGATGGGTCAGGTTATGTGTCAGCTTGGCCGGGTCAGGATTCTCAGTGGCTTGGCAGTTATGCAACGTGTAATCTGGCAGTTTTATAATGTACTCATCTTTTGTTTTGTGGTCATTCTCTGCTTGTGTAATTTTTATTTTTAGCTTGGTCTTTGGAAACTTACCATGTCAATAAGTGAGGACAGAGTGTTTCTTAATGTCATTCTTATTTTGGAATTGTATATTTAACCAAAAACTTTTAAAGAAGGGGGAAAAAAACCACAATGTAGATGGCACATACCTGGAAAGCTGTGGGCGGTTGGTGCCAGCATTGAAGAGAGTGGGAGAGGCATGGGTAAACCACTTCTCAGAGAGAAGGTTGTATGTTTCGATCGCAGCATCAATGTCTTCTTTGTGAATCCCCACAGATACCCTCATCAACATATGTTGTGGTCTTTCAGCCACTGTAAACAAGAGGAATTTTGAACCAGGCTGAAGAACTAAGCTGAGATATAAATTTGAATAAAAAGATATTACCCCCCCCCAAAAAAAGAAAAAAGATATACCACAAAAACAAAATTAGATTTTTTGTTCTTTGATGCCTGATACCTGATCTCTTCGACACCTAGTGATCATTCATACAGACTAGTGTGCTTCTTCCATGTGGGCTCTGTTGCTTCTCAGCGAATGTGGTGAAGAAAGTTGATGGTGTCTGGCTATCAGAAGATATAGCGTCTGGGATCTTAAAGGGTTGAAGATAAACAAGCAGTCGTCTAGCTCAGAAGCAACAAGCCCACGGTGGAAGAAGCACACCAGCCTGTGTGATCACAAGGTTTCAAAGGGATCAGGTGTCAGGCATCAAAGAACAAAAATCTAATCATTGTGAATAAGGGGAGTTCAAACAAAGACCCATCTGTGAGCAACTGGACATACCATCATAATCCCAATTCTACCTTACAAATCCAGCTAGACCAGAGGATGTACACTGATACAGATAGGCACTGGAAATACAGGGAATCCAGGGGAGATGATCCTTTCAGGACCAGTGGTGAGAGTGGAGATACCGGGAGGGTGGAAGGATGCTAGGGTAGAAAGGGGGAACCAATTATAAGGATCTACATACATATAACCTCCTCCCTAGGGGATGGACAACAGAAAAGTGGGTGAAGGGAGACATTGGACAGTGTAAGCTATAATGGTATTAATAAGTTATCAAGGGTTCATGAAGGAGAGGGAGCTGGAAGGGAAGGGGGAAATGAGGAGCTGATACCAAGGGTTCAAGTAGAAAGCAAATGTTTTGAGAATGATGATATCAAGAAATGTACAAATGTGCTTCACACACTGGATGGATGTATGGACAGTGACAAAAGCTTTAAGAGCCCCCAGAAAAATGTTTTAAAAATTAGAAAAATTTTACCCCAGTATTGAGTAGAATGAGTCATACGTTAAACCAAAATTCAAAAAACTACATTAGCATTTAAATAGAAGTATTTAAGCTGAGGATATACAAGCATGTTCATCTCTCACCTTTTCCATTGATCTTCAACAAATAGGACCGTTCCAGGGTCTATAAAAAGCAAAGTAACCGAAAACTTACAAAGCAGCTTCTAAAGACTCAGGGAATAAAGCAATCTGCTTAAACCTTGCGCTTTTATATAATTTTATGTTGAAAAGTAAGATATTTACACTTCAGTCTAGAATGTTATAAATTGGCCATCTTGTTTTGGTAGAGAACTCCTGAAAAAGGCATCTCTGCAGTATTAATAACAGACCTTATTGTAATAATAACCATTACCATCATCATCATCATAGCTCACAGGTAGAAAGTGCTTAGAACAGGCTAGGCTAGGCAATGATCTAAGAAATGCACACATTCTTTAATTTGCAAAACCATATGGAATTTTATTCTGTTCCTTCTAAATAGGCAGGAACTAAAGCAGAAGTTGAGTATCTTGCTGGAAATAATAGGACGGGCATATCCAGCCAAGGAATCGAACATGCATGCTCAGCCACTACATTATCTGCCGACACAGAAATACCTAGGTTGACACAGTATGAATTCATTAAGTAGATATTCCACAAGAGAAAGGTGAAAGGTAACAAGAGGAAAGATAGGGGCAGCAAAAGCTATAGTCATGTATATATGTAAATTAATTATATGCTAAGTATTAACAGACGAACTTTGGGCCTTTACTCAAGACTTCCTTAAGCGCAAGAACACGTTGATACCTTCCCAATACGATCATTGAAGACAAAATGGACACATAAGCAAAGGTGATGGAGAAAGTGGATGGTGCCCAGTTATCCAAAGTTATAGCACCTGGGGTCTTAAAAGTTAAATAAGCAAGAACCCAGCAGCAAAGTAAATAAGTCCACTTGGAAACACACCAGTCTGTGTGATCATGAGGTACAATAGGATCAAGTATCACTTATCAAAAGATCCCAAACAATTTTATCAATGTGAAAGAGAAGGGGTTGAAGATCTAAAGCCCATCAGTAGACAACTCGACATCCCTTCACAGGATTACAAGGAAGGGTTGATTCAAGAAGGGTCCCGTAGAGCAATGATGAAACAAACATCATTCCTCTCACCCCCATTACCATGACTCGATTGTGCAAGTCTGGCTATACCAGAATATACACATTAGTACAGATAAGAGCTTGACAAATGGAATTCAAGACATATAAAACTCTTAGGGGGCTGAGTCCCGGTGGTGTTAAGTGGTTGAGTGCAGGACTGCAGTCCACGGGCTTGGCAGTTCAAATCCAGCAGCGGCTCTCAGGAGCAGCACTGGGTAGCACCCACGACCACCAGAGGCAGTGATGGCCAAAACCCCCCCACACACACACACACAAAAAAAAACCTCTCAGGTAAGGTAGTAGCAGTAGTGATATCATGAGCTTAGGGGATGGTTGGAACTGATATCAAAGGCTCAAGTAGAAAGGTTTTGGAAATGATGACGGCAACATACGTACAAGTATGCTTAATACAATTAAATGGACTGTAATAAGACTTGCAAGAGCCATTCAATAAAGATTAATAAAAAAAAAAAATAGGTGTTCCAGAAGGATTGTTCGTAGATGCCATCTGGTCAGTTTCAATTCAAAGCTATCTCATGTACAGCAGTACAAATACTGCTTAGTCCTGCACCAACCTCCCCCTGGTTCACTCTACTGTTGTCCATCCATTTCATTGGGTCTTTTGTGGTCATTGACCCTCTATTTCACAAGTGCAGCAATATCTTCTTTTGAGACAATACTGGTGATATGAAAGATGTTCCAAACATCCAAACCCCCAAGATGCTATTCTGCTCCATTTGGCCCCAACTACTCCCCTGAACACATTCCCTCATGTCTCTGAGTTCTGCAATACAGTGCAATGTCTCACAAAACTCATGAAACGTTGAGGAAATGTCTCATGAGGTGGTGCGTGCTGTCCAGTCCAGAGCCAGAAGAAAAAAGTCCAAAAGCCACAGGGGTCTTCTTGCTTCAACCAAAGTTCAGTCGGGAAATACAGGCCAGGATCTCCAGGTAAGGAACATGCGCTAGACCTGACATTTGGCATCAAAAGATGGTGTCTTTAAGCCACACCCTCTACTCGGGTTAAATCAAAGATGCTCTCAAGGAAACAAAAGGTGTGGTCTGACCCATTCCTTTCACCAAGGTCAAGTGTCAATCCCACTCCACTCCTGTCCATTGCATCGTAAAGTGCCCTCCTAAATGGGACCTTAGCCACAGGTATCAGGTCCAGAACCTTTATAAGCAGTGTCCTTTTCCAGGAACTGGTCTCTCCTGATAATCTGTCTGAAGTATGAGAGACCAAGTCTCACCTTCCTGGCTTCTGAAGGAACATTCTAGCTGTACTTCCTCTAGAAAGATGTTTGTTCTCCAGGTTGTCTGTGGTGCTTTCAATCTTCTTCCTCAACACTGTAATTCAAATCCATCAATTCTTCTGCCTTCTTCCTAATTCACTGTCCAGGTTTCACATGCATATGGGACAACTAAAATCACCATAGCTTGGGTCAGGCACACTTATTCCTTAAAGTGACATCTCTGTACTTCAACACTCTAAAGAGGACTTGTGTACATCTAATATAATATGTCCGTTGATTTCTTAGCTCTTCTGTTGTTGAGAGTTAATTGAGGATCGAAAGAAAACCAAAGTTTTTTAATAACATTTTATTGAGAGTTGATACAGATATATCATTCTATAACCACACCAAGCAGTATTGTACAATTGCTACCACAATCAGTTTCAAAACATTCTTTTCCTTCTTTAATAACTCCTTGACATCAGCTCCCTTTCAACCCCCAACCCCACCTGACCACCCACCCCGACCACTGTACCCCCTAAAAACTCTTATTCTACTTGCTGTATCTGAATTCCATCTTTTCTCCATTTATCATGATGTTACCTATTGGTCCAGTTTGTGGATGACAATGTCGTTCCATGAGTGCAATCCATTCCGAAGGCTGCAATCCTTGAGCTTCATCAGCAAGTGCTTCATTCAAGTCCTCCCTACTTTCAGCAAGTAAGGTTGGGTCATCTGCCTACCAAAGGTTAATTTGCCTTTCTCCGACTAGAATTCACAACTGAATAATGGATAGTCTGTGCTCCAGGACTTGTTCTGGCTAATGGCACTGAGCTTCATTGACTCTTCCCTAAAGAGTCAATGTGATTCCTCTGTTATTCCTTCTGACGAGGTCTATGTGCATCTTTGCCATTAATGTTGTTGAAAAAAGGTATTTGCAATGAAGCAGACATTGGTTAACATTTAATACCTTATCATTTGATCTCTCTTTTGATGCATTTTAAATTTGTTCTAGTTTTTTTTTTTTTAAGTATTTTTAGGCATCACTGCCCTATGGTGGTGGGAGTAGGAGGCCCAGCCTTTGCTCCTGTGAGCTGGAATTGAACCTCCAACCCAGTGGGCCGCAGTGCCACACATAACCACTACGCCACCGGGGCTCAGTCCTTGTTTTAGTCTTTATTATGTCTTCCTTTCTTTTGAAGTTTTTCTGATTTATTTCATTATTTTTGTTGAGGTGTTTTTTGGTGTGTTGTCTAGTATATAAAATCCAGGATAGGCAAAAATCTATTGAGACAATAACTGGATTCATGGTGTATTGGGGATCTGGGAGGGAAGGCTGGCAGGAAAGGGAGAAGTAATAACAATGGGTACAAGAAAGAAGAAAATGTTCTAGAACTGATTGAAGTGATATTGTACAACTCTGTCCTATGCCTGAACTACTGAAGTATATGATATGTGAATTATGTCAATAAAACTAATTAAAAAGAAAAAAGACATTAGTCATGCAATTGTTCCAATATAATCTCCAAGGACATATTTTCTAATTACTGATATTGGTAAATTATCTGTATACCTCAAGTAATCTAAAAGTAGTATTTGAGGACCTGATACCAAGTGCTCCAGTAGAAAAAATGTTGACGGCAACATATGTACAAGTGTGTTTAATACATGGATGGATTGTTCTAAGATATTTAAGAGTAGAAATAATTTTTTAAAGTAGCATTTGGAAAAATGAAGTCATTTCTTTGCCTTGATTCAAACCACCACCACCACCACATCACTACCACCATCATCACCACCACCATCACCACCACCAAATCACCATCACCATCATCACCACCACCACCACCACCACCCCAACTTCACCAATCCCCCATTACAACTCAATTTTCAATAATTTGCTGTTCTTCTAATTAGAGCACTAAAATTTTAAATGAATCACGTTATTTCTTCCTTTGAGGTAGAATTCTCACTTCTTTGAAACACTTTATTTACCTTGAAGCCAAAATAATTGTAAGAGAAATCTCGGTCATAGATAATGGCTGAATTCAGGCGCTAAAGGGAGAAAAACACATAATTAATATAATTTAAAAATATTCTCAAGTAAACTTAATTTTCACCAAATCTGATATCACTTAGCCCCAATTCTACAGTATAAAACACAAAATATGTGTAAAAATACAAAAAAGGTAACACTAAGCATGATTGCTATAGAATGAAAATTCATAATCAAACATTGTGGGATGAAGACAGGACTTTTCCACATCATATACTCTTTAATATTAAGCAACCTATTTACCAGCATTTGAAGCTGATTAAGCTAGCTATTCCTCCTGATGCTACCAGTTATCTGAGGACTTTGCATGACTCGTTAGGATAGTGATATGCTTCCTGAGGCCAATGGGTGGGATTCAAGAGTCATTGTCAATGACCCCTAACAATATAGGCCTGTTCACCTACCCCCAGGAGTCTGAAGTCTTTCCCTATCAAATCTCTCTCCTCTTAATCACGAGTCATCCCTAAACCATTATTATCTTATAGTCTTTAAGACAGCCCCCCGCTTGCGGCATGTCCTGATCGGTGACTAGAGAAATGATGTGTGCCCTATTAGGTTACTTAAACGGGGAAAATTAATGTTAGCGACCCTCGCTCCTGCCTGCCTCTCTGCTGCCCCTGAGCGCCGGACGCTCAGCTCCTCTCCCTCATCATGCAATCCCTTCCCTCTCCACGTGGACCACCATATGGGGCGGAGGTGAGCATGTTACCCTGCTGTGATGTATGTCTGACTCTTAGTGTCCCTTTCTCTCTGTCATGATCTCTACATCGTTATTGTAATAAATTATAATTATCGCTGCCCAACTGTCAGTTGAACACTTGCTGTGAGTATATCAGAGGCCGGCCACCCTCTGATAAAACATTATTTAAGTTAGCATAAATTGAGGATCTTAACTACGCTTATAATCAAGCAGATTAAAAGACTACAAGAGAACACACATATAAGTGCTATGATTAAAAATGGTTTTCAAGTGCTTTCTGTATTTATATCTATAATTAAACAGGTAAATATTGTGAGTGTTCTGAATACTCAACCCTAAAACATGTGTTTAGATTGGCTGTTAATCCAAAAATATTGGCTCTACTTACTTTTTTTATTTTATTTTTTTATTTATTTTTTGTGTGTGTGGGCATCACTGCCCTCAGGTGGTGGGAGTAGGAGGCCCAGCCTTTGCTCCGTGGAGCTGGAATCGAACCTCCATCCCAGTGGGCCGCAGTCCTGCGCACAACCACTACGCCACCGGGGCTCAGCCCCTTACTTTTTTTAATATGCAATTTATTTTACTTTGTAATTGAAGTTATATGCAGCAAAACATACACCAATTCAATAGTTTCTACTTGTAGATCTTCAAGCTGCGCAAATATTCTCACCCTCCTTTTCTGAGTTGTTCCTCCCCCATTAACATAGACTCACTGCCCTTTCTAAGTGTTTTAATTAATCTTGTGTGTTGCTGCTGTTATTTGAGCACATATAGACAATTTCTAAAAGAAAACAAGAGAAGCCCTAGTGGCTTAGTTACACTTTGGGCTGCCAGCTGTAAATCCAGCAGTCCTGCTCCACCAACCACTCTGCTGGAGTTAGAAAAGGCTGCTCCTGCGAGGGGTAACTGACAGGGCGAGTTCTACTTCTGCAGAGAAAAGACTTCAAGGGAGGTCCCACACACTCACTAAAGCCTGTTAAACTGCATATACAACCACAGAGGATGGATCGTATTAACGATAAAGTTCTCCACGTCAGCCCTTTAACACTTTTTAAACTATTGTTCTAAGGGTAAGATTTTACATGAGAATGAGCTACTGTTAAGTGTCTGTACACCAAAAGCCCATTTGGGAGAAAATCAGAGAGACGAGGAACATGTTGGTTGGAGAGAGAAACTGAGCCATCTTTCTGTTCTTCGCCAAAGACTGGGCTTTCCACTCTCGTCGGTTACGAAGTCTTGGAGAACACATCAGCATTGACTCCGTAGCAGGGAGTTTTTGTTCTGTCAAATTCTGAATGCACACTCTCTGTCTCGGGAATTCGACTTGAGACTTGGAATTTATTGGATAAATATAAAAGAGAAAGCCCAAAAGCAATGCTATAAAATCATAGTGAGCTTTATTAAATTTTTTTAAAAAATCAAAACATGAAGCTACTGTTTCTCGACAAATACTCCCTTTGGCCAACATTTCTAAAGTCAGTGTTTCTCCAATCTATCTCTTTCACCCTTTCGCAAAGAATTCTGTACTCTTCAATTATGCAACATTTCAACAATTTTGGCTTCCTTAAAGGACTCAAATTGTGTTCCTTTAAAATAATCTTTTGAGTTTGGGGAACAAAAAGAAGGCCAAAAGGGCAAGATCTGGACTACAATGCACAAGGTAAAGTTTCCCTCTGAAATTCTTGTAAGATAGCCCTTTGTACCCTTAAATAATGAACAGGTACATTATTGTGAGGGGAAAAAATCATGGCACAACTCACTTGTCTTTTTCTCACCCATGCAGCTTTCCACTTTCTGAAAACTCCCTCTTTCAGTGTTAAGAAAATCTATCCAGATTTTAGAATTCTAAAAATAGTCCCTATAACCTTCTGAGCTGACCTCTGCCTTGAACTTAGCTGGCTCAGCAGTCTTGGCTGCCACTGTTTTGAATGGGTCCTTATCTTCGAAAGCATCTTAATAAGGCAAAGACAAGTGCATTACTAAGAACTTGTCCACAGCCATTCCTCAAGAGCAGACATGTGGATAGAATACAACTGTGCACATAAGTGGAACCCTAGGAGCAATATTATTAGCGTGAAAGTTAACATATCTGTACAGTGACCGTAAGTAAAATGGAATGTCACGCAACTATTAGAAAGCATAGATCAAATTCATAACTGCTGATCCAGAACGATCACTAAAGGCATGGGTTAAAAAAATCGCTAAGAACAGTACACACAGTGTGCTATCTCTAAAAGGAAAAATAAAGTGCATACCAGGTGCGCAGAGAGCAGCCCTGGAAAAACACATTTTAAAATGATAAAAAAAAAATGTTTCTACGGCAAGAAAGCAGGATTCACAGCAGAAAAGAGTATTTTTGAAACACCTAGGCTCCTTAAAATATACATATCACATAGTTTCACCAGAAAAGCAGTATACATACATCTTTATTCGCCAAAACAACCTCCAGTGTTGACCTGGCCACCATGGGAGAGTGTTTGCCATTATGAGGGTTTATGTAGTTGTACAGGTCCTCCATCACATCTGAAAAACAGCCAGGAAATGAAAATACAGTAAAACCACTTCACAGAGAATTCAATCCTCAGGCAATAGTTTAAAACAATGGTCTCCACCCTATTTTTTCTATCCCAACCTTCCTCCACTGTGCCAAACACAGGTTTCAATAAACACATACAGATTTCCCTGATATGTGAAAAGTTGAGCCTTCCTATAAAACCCTTCTTGGACTAAAATAAAGCTAAAAATTAACATTAATGTTCATGGGGGGGGGGGGGAATTGAACATCCCCAGATGTTTTTTTTTTTTAAACCTACCAAACCATACGAAATAACTGACAGGATTTAGCACGAATCTAGAGCACTCATGAATGAGTCCTGGTGACATGGCAGCCTAAGCACTACACCGCTAACCGAGAAGCAGCTGTTCCGACCCACCAGCTACTCCACAGGAGGAAAAGGAAGCATCCTGCTTCCGGAGAGACTTAGTCTCAGAAAACCTCCCGAAGTTCTCCCCACCCTCTGGGGGCACTGAGTCAGGGGTGGCTTGATGGCCGTGAGTGTGTTTCGGGGCATAGGGCTCACCTGCACAGCTCCCAGCCATGAACATGCTGGGGCCCAGGTGCTGACGGCTCCTGGGAAGGGAGCTGGGCACCCCCCTCCCAGCTGAGGGCCAGCCCCGTCTCTTCTTCATCGGCTTGCTGCCGCAAAACAAGTACTGAGCCACTGCCATGTTTCACTTTTTTTCTTAAAAGCAAAGGTCCTCCTCAAATCTCTTTTGGTTACTAAAAACAGGTAGGAATGTAGGTCTTTCCTAAAAGCCAAGGAACATGAACCTAACTTTTGAAGAGCAGGAGATAACTGTACATGAGAACTACATGTGTCTGGCTGTGCTCTACTACAGGAAATGACCTCACGAGAGCGGGTGTATGCCCTGACCCTTGGAAAGAGTTTCTCGGGGGGTTCTGGTACCCTGCCCCTACTGAAAACTGTGGGTTGCACGCTAGTAGTTAGAAATTATCGTTTCTTCTGATTCCCCTCCACCCCCACCACTTGTATGTCAGTTGGCTGTACTGGGAGTGTCGCTGTGATGCTGGAAGCTGTATCACGGCATTTCAGATGTCTGCAGGGTCGTCCAAAGGGAACAGGCTTCAGTCAAACTTCCAGACTGAGAACAGACACTGAAGAAGGAATCGGCTGTCCACTTTGGAGGAAGGAGCCATTGAAAACACAGCTTTAAAATATGGCAGATACTGATGACGTAATGAAGGGAGAACATCGATCGTCGTGACCTCGGGTCTCAGAGCACTTGAAATGTGATTGAAGAGGAGCTGATTTCTCTGAGTGGAGTTGATCAAGGTGACATCAATCAGATAAAGGCTGTGGGAGTGGAGACTTTAGGATCTTCATTTACACTACACTCAAGGTAAGGAGAAACAGATACAAAAATCTGCTAGCGATGGGAACGTGGAAGGTGTGAAGCATATATCTAAGAAAAATGGAAGAAGTCAAAGTAAATGCACAAAGATCAATATCCTATTTCTTTTTTTTTTTTTTTGTGGGCATCACTGCCTCTGGTGGTCGTGAGCGCTAACCAGCCACCGCTGGATTTGAACCGCCAAGCCTGCGGGCTGCAGTTCCGCACTCAACCACTTACACCACCGGGGCTCAGCCCTCAATATCATATTTCAGTGAGCTGAAATGGACTGGTATTAGTCACTTGGAATCAGAAAATCACATGAATTACTATGCTTGGGAATAACCCAAACAAGAGGAATGATGTGACATTCACTGTCAAAAAGGATGTTACAAAATCTGTCACTAAGTACAATGCTGTCTTGTGATAGGATTATATCTATCTGTAGTCAAGAAAATCCAATCAGTACAACTATTACTTGAATTTGTGCCCCAACTACAAATGTTGGTGAAAAACTAATTAAAGAACTCTACCAGTAGCTCAGCCCTAGTGGCACTGTGGTTGTGTGCGGAACTGCGGCCCACAAGGTTGATGGTTCAAACCTAGCAGCAGCTCCCCAGGAGCAAGGCTGGACCTCCTACTCCCACCAAGGGGCAGTGATGCCCACAAAAAAAAAAAAAAAAGAATTCCACCAATAATTTCAGTCAGCCATTGATCAAACATGTGATCAAGATGTATTAATATCTATTGACGATTGGAATGCAAAAGTTGGAAACAAAAAGGAAGATTGTAAAACCAGTGACCTGCTCATCGCAGATACTTTTCAACACAAAATACAACTATACACGTGGACTTCTCCAAATGGAACAGACAGAAATCAAATCGACGACATCTCTGGGAAGAGATGAGGGAAAAGTTCAATATCAGAAAAATGTGGCATCTAGATTGGGAAGGCTGCGACATGTACATGGCACAACCGTGCTTGCTGAAAGCAAGGCTTGAAGCACTTGCTGATGAAGATCAAGGATTACAGCCTTCAAGGTGGATTACAATTCAATGTCAAGAAGACCAAAATGCTCACCACTGGATCAATAGGGAACAACACGATAAAGGGAGAAAAGGCTGGCGTTGTCAAGGACCCTGTCTTGCTTGGATCCACAATCAGTGCTCATAAAGCAGCAGTCAAGGGATCAAGAGGTATTGCAACAGGTATTGAAGAACAAGGACGTTACTTTGAGGACTAAGGTGCTCTGGGTGCAAACCATGGCATTTCTCATTGCCTAATACACATATAAAAGTTGGGCATAGAATAAAGAAGACCAAAAAAAATGAGGCATTTAAATTGTGATGCTGGTGAAGCATACTAAAAGCACCATGGCCTGTTAAAGAGATAAGTTTATCTGTTTTGGAAGACGTATAGCCAGAGCCAGAATGCTCCTTAGAGTCAAGAATGGTGAGACTTCATCTTACATACTTTGGAATTGTCATCAGGAGACCCGTCCCTGGAAGAGGACATCAAGCTTGGTAGAGGGGCAGCAGGAGAAAAAGGTCCTCAGGGAAATGGACCAACACCATGACTCCCACGATGGGCTCAGGCACAGGAACAGCGGGGAGGAGGCCCGGGAGCAGGCCGTGCTTCACTCGGTTGTATACACGGTGGCGACGGGTTGGAACCTAATCAATAGAACCTCACGACATTTTCTTATCCTACTGGAACAGAAACTCGGGACTCAGGATCAAGAACCACAAGAGCACCTTGAATCAGCTCTCTTTCTTTGCTCTTCTTGCAAGCATAACAGCAAGTCTTAGCACAACACACACCCAAATACATTTCAAAATGGGAATGGAATCGATGGAGCATTCTCAGGAGCACTGACATCTCTGCAATAAACTTACTGATGGGGAAAGACATCGTTACTGAGGCAACAGATGTAAAATTGAGAGCAAAAAGATTTCTAAACTCAGGCTACCAGTTACCTTCTTATAAACTGAATAATTTAATTGTCCTTTGCCCACACTCCCCACGCTATAAAATGAATAAAAACTCATTGTCATTGATAGCAACCTTTTAAAATAGAGTAAGAATGCCCTTCCCCTATGGGTATCTGAGATTAACTTTTTTTTTTCTTTTGGAGACTAACTCTTTATAGGAATAGAAAGCCTTATCTTTCCCCAACAAAGCAGTTGTGATTTTGAACTGCTGATCTTGCAGTAAGCAGCCCAACGTGTAAGGGCTATGTCACAGGACTCTTGTAAAATGAACAGTAAAGGGGGCTGAGCCCCGGTGGCATAGTGGTTGTGCACGGGACTGTGGCCCACTGGGATGGAGGTTCGATTCCAGCTCCATGGAGCAAAGGCTGGGCCTCCTACTCCCACCACCTGAGGGCAGTGATGCCCAAACCAAAAAAAAAAAAAAAAAATGAACAGTAAAGAATAAAAGTACTTGCTAGTAGTGCCAAGAGATGAACTGTTATAAACTATGTTGCTTTACGGCAGAACATAGCTGATAAATATTCCTTTATCTCACTGCTCTAACACCAGTTATCAGACAATACATTTCAGTATTTTTAAATAGGATGTAACTTTTTTCTTGACAGTCAAGGTTTCTCTAGTCCCCTTAAAAATGTTCTGAGAATATGAACTGTTTTCTAATTTTTCCTCCCCAGACTCACCACTGAACACTTTCTTTGTTTCTTTGTGCAGGTTAGACACAGCAATTCTTGCTGCCAGAATGGCATAGTCAGGGTGCTTAGTAGTCAAGGTCGCAGCGGTTTCAGCAGCCAGAGTGTCTAGTTCCACCGTGGTGACCCCACTATATAAGCCTTGGATTACTTTCATGGTGATCTGAGCCTACAAATACAACGCCAGGAGTTACTTGTGCTTTCCCAGTAATAAAATTCCTTGAAACAGCAATTAGGATGAAATAAAACAGCCAACTACCTTTTCAGAAACATTAGTTTTCAGAAAGGTGAGCTGTGGAAAACATAGTAATGAGAATTCGTAAACCAACAGAACTGCTGAAAATACATACTACACACCATGAAAAGGTGACACTTAAGAAAAAATAGTAATAGACTGTAAGCTAAAAACCCAAGTCTCACAGAAATAGCTGGAGAGAGACCAGAGTATTTCCTCACCTTTCATTCAAGGTTCTCCTATGAGATCAGGGTTCCAGTTACATCCTTACCCATATGAGAACAAATACAGAAGGCAAGGATGGGAGGGGGGAGAGGAAGGGGAAAAGAGGAGCTGATAACCCCGGGCTGAAGTAGAACAAAAACGTTTTGAAAATGATGGCAACTTATGTACACATATGCTTAATACAAAGGATATATGGATTGCTTTTAAAGGCAAATAGTCAAATCTTAACCATTCCAATCCAAGGAGACGAAGGTCTACAGAGGTTAGCAGTGGCTATCAGAGGCTCCACTGATAAAACAAAATGGGGAGCCACTGCGTGAGGGCCCCTGAGGTTTTATCCATGATTGTGGACACAGGTACCACGTCCAGCGAGATGAACATAATCACTGTCACAGAACTGAAATGTGCCTGTGAACACTGTTGGTACGGCAAAGACTTTGTTAGATATATTTACACCACCTCTAAAAAAAGGATGGAGATCTAAGGCTGTGTCATTTGAGAACATACAGCAAAATGTACCCAATCCAATAGCTTCTCAATGTGGAACTCAGTGACACTGATTATATTCAAGTGTGCCACGATTCTCTCTGCAGTCCTGAGTTATGCATCAACTCACAGCCCTGAAGGTTCTATCTCACCTTTCCAGCTGCTGTTGCCAATTGGATCCCGTATACAGTAGGCAGTTTTTTTTGTTTTTGTTTTGTGGGCATCATTGCCTCTGGTGGTCGTGGGTGCTACCCAGTGCTGCTCCCAAGAGCCGCTGCTGGACTTGAACCGCCAAGCCCGCGGGCCCGCACTCAACCACTTACGCCACCAGGGCTCAGCTACAGTAGGTAGTTTTTTAAAGAAACTATACTTTTACATTTTTACTAGGAAAGCTAAACTATCGTTTGAAGACCTCAGCGGCTATTTTTGTTTCAAGGTTTAAAGATTATCTCTGGGCAATAGTTTTAGGAGATTACCAAATAATGTTTGATGACTATTCGTTTTCCTTAGCACTTTACAATTGACAAAGTAGCAATTTTCATCATCTTCTTGATAGTTCACAATCACCTTTAACTATCACCATTTTACAGAAGGAACCTGAGGTTCAAATGACTGACACTTGCCCAAGGTTACTATTACCATTCAGATCTTCCATTCAACCTCGTAGCATTAGTTTTCAAGCTTGAGGTTCCACTTTTAAAAGAGTGCACAAGTGAACATCACATATGAGGGGGTACCCTTCCCCCAAAAGACTCATTCCTTACCCCCCAAAGCTATGCATTTACATTTTTTTACAAACCGACAGTATCAACTTCAAAGTACTCTCCATTATACTTAATACATTTGTCAAATTTACGATTCCATTCTTGGAAACAGTTTTCAAACTCATCTGTTTGGAATGCTGACAGCACCTCCTTCGTTTTTTGGATTTTTCCCCACCTTTTCTTTATTGTCAAATAGCTGTTCTTTCATGTCCCTCTTCTTTCACAGAAACAAAAAGAAGTCGCATGAGTGACTTCAGGTGAGTAAGGTGTGTGGCGAAAGAGAAGCTGGGGTGTTTGTTTGTTTGTTTGCCAAAAGCTGGCACACTACGATGACTGTGTGAGCAGACACATTGTCGTGTTGGCAAAATCAGTTCTCCGCCTGCCACAAATCAGGCCTTTTTTGTCAGAGTTAAGCAATCTTTTTAAAACCTCTAAATAAAAGGCTTGATTAAAACAGTCTAACCTAGTGGAATTAATCCAAATGCATTATTCCCCTCACATCAAAAAGCATATAAGCATCGTCTAGATCTTTAATTTCACTTGAGCTCTCTTTTTTTGGGGGGGGGAAGGGGGGGGCAAGGTGACGATGGTGTCTTCTACTCGCTTGATGGATGTTTGGTTTCAGGGT